>LPNX010740665.1:78560-100847 GCA_001517045.1 Pseudotsuga menziesii | reverse complement strand
CTCCATGGATTATTTCTATTGCATATTGGGAAAGATGGTGTTCTGGAGTCTAGCTGTCTGTTGTGGTACCCCAAGCCATAGGAATTTCTCTCCGTAACAAGCGGTTGTTCCAACCTTGCACCAACCATGCAGAAGGACAAGTCGACACCTGTGTATCATCAAACCTGTTATCGTTAAAATCCTTCATTAATATGAGCAAACATTTTATGAAATAGAGCTATAAAGAAATAAAATTACCATTAAAAATGCTTACCTAAAACTTCACTGAAACGTAACCACCCACAAATAGAAGCGCTGCCACCAACATATAGAGAAATAAACCCTTCATCTGCTGCAATAAAGAAGGATATTACTAACACAGTAATGACCAATATTGACCAAGAGTAGGAGCAACAAGCGAAGCAAGTAAAAACACTTGAGCCGTCACTATTTTTCTAGCCAAAATCCACTCTGCAGTGAAACCCTAAGACCCAACAAATCTCCAAATGTGAAGCCATGACTCCCACTACCGGGCCAAAGAAGGAAGAGACTTTACAGTCTGTTAAAATATGAAATGAGCTAACCGCGAAGGAGAAACCCTGGAGGAGCAACTAACCCAGCCCAAGCAGCAAACAAATTTTTTTACAACTCTTCTCTATCGAGCGTTTAGGGTGAGCCCACAACGTGCAAGAGACAAAGAAGCAAAGCCAGGAGACTGCCAGCGACGAGTTGCAGAGCGACAGGGCGGGAAACCAACATAGTAGCAAAGCGGCCAGAGGCCAAAAACAACGGAGGAAATAACAAGTTTAGGTTTCCTCAGTGCCTTGTATCTACATAACACTTGGCTGTGATGAGTCCACGTACTTAATCGAGATTATTTGCATGAAGTGGGTGAAATTATATAGTATCGACGTGCAATCAACAAATGAATTATTATTCCAATCACATGGAGATTCGAAGTTTCTATAAGGTTTGATACCCCGAAGTCAACCTAGCTTGCACGCTGGAGTGTAAACAACATAACATTAGTATTATTGTTAGGTCTTAAACTTATTAAGGGTGTAGTCAATACTATGACCCATCTTTTATACAAACACAATGTTCATTCATTCCAACGATTATAAATCTATCGAAGGCTTGTCATTTTAATATGTTATAAAATAAATTTATAAAATCAGTTAAATGGTAATACTCTTCTTACAAGCAAGTATTCGTTCAACCAAACGATTGTATTTTAGCAAGGGTTATGCCACTTTTTATTCAACATAAGAAAATTCTTAAAAACCTATGTAAGATAAGATATCCCTCTTACTAAGTTTATTCTCATTATACCTTTGATTATTTAACTATTAAACTATTAAGGTTTGCAATGAGAAGGTTAAGCCCTATAGTAATTATCGGGCTTGTCATGGGAACTTTAATGAAGTAATAACAATAACTGGACAAAATCTTCCAAGTAATTTAGGTGTAAAAGAGCTTAGTTCATCGACACTAACTTAATCCCTTTTTATGGCAATATGTAATAATGATATAATTCCTTAAAACTTCAAAGCTTTGGAAGTTGGAATAATAATATAAAAACTCATTAACTATTGCACATTACTTTCTTATCACAAGAAGTAACGAAAATTTGTTATGACGTAAATGGTATATGTTCACCATTTAAGATAGACCCTTAATGTAAAAAAAAACTTGCCATGTTTAGTTTGGGTGTAAAGAAATATTTAAGGCGTTTACACACACGACGACCATGGTAAACATTGATAAACATCGAAGAGATTAGTACGCAATAAAAACTATAAATTACAACTAGAGAGAGAAAGCAACTGTCACCAATACTGATAGGACTGACTCTCGTTTCCATGGCATCTTTAAAAAGAATAACGATTAATGGTTTTACCTCATAAAAGCATTTGAAATTGAATAGCATTTATATTCTTTTACTGATATATTAGTTTTGCAACGAACGTATATCTGAATGCTTTATGATTATTGCAAAGCAGCACCGGATCTTTTTTACCTGTAAATCTGTAAGAGCAGGTAAACTTTCTGCATTAGCTCAAAGCTAAATAAGCCCCAGAATACCAAGACAGTTCCACCTTGTGGTCGCAAAGAAAAATAATTCATTAAACTGAAAAAGAATTATTCTATAAGATAAACATAATCAAGTAGATAATTCAGATTATGAAATCATTAACATATAACTAATTAAAACAATTAACTGACTGCATTATTGAATATTATCTGTATTTCCAAAATTTTGGGATTTTGACATGTGGTATCAGAGCACAAGGTTCAAACACTAGGCCTTGATGCAGCCCAACTAGGTTTCATAGAACAGTAAATTTAAATAATATGCTAACATATATTTTGTTTTATGTTAAAAACAAAAAATTTCCTTTTTCTAAAGTTTAACAGGAAGGTATGGAAAGGCTGGGAGAGTATGCACAGGAGGAGTCTCCAAATACAGAAACAAGAAATTTGCCCAAAGAACATATTTCAAAAGAGGTGAATGCCAACTCCTTAGAGTTATTGTAGACTATAAAATATTTAAAAACTGAAATGGAGTCTGTAAAGAAGGAGAATGAAAGGATCCTAAAGGCTCAAGAAGAATTGAACCAAATCTTAATAGAAAAGTTCCAAACTGAAGGAAGGAGTAGAAGGTCAGAATCTGAGGATGTCAGTCATCAAAGAAAAGAAAAAAAGATGAATCTTGTAAAAACTAAAAGTAGTTCATTATCTAAAGGGTTTGGTGAATGACAAAGTTACCAAACTACTAGTGACAGTAGTGAAGATGATTTGTATGACAAGAAGAAGAAATACAAACCATATGAGGAAATTTTAGGGGAGTTCAAAAAGATAAAGCCACCAACTTTTAATGGAGAGACTGAGAAGGGGGAGGAAGCAGAGTCCTGGTTGTCCGGGATGAAGAAGTACTTTCATATATATAATTACTCTAATCAGTTAAAGGCAAGGATGGCTATATATAACCTCTCAGGAAAAGATGACATATGGTGGCAAGACTTGAAGAGAGTCAAGGGTATAAGAGATAAAGAAGTTAATTGGAGTACCTTTAAAAGGTATTTCAAAAAGAAATTTATGTCTGAGCAGTATTACGAGGAAAGAGATAAAGGGTTTTATGAATTGAAGTTAGGTTCAATGACGATGAAGGATCTGAACAACAAATTCTTAAGTTTACTTAGGTATGTACCCTACCTAGTAGAAGAGAAACCAAAAGTACAGTGATTTCTTAGTTGTCTACCGTATCATATCAAAGATAGAATTGAATTTGATAACCCGAAGACTTTGGAGGAAGCTATGAGGAAGGCTAACTTTTGTTTTGAGCAAAATCAGAAGAAATAAGGCTTGGCCAATTGGAAGGCTAAGAAAAATAACAATCAGCCTGGATTTAAGAAGAAGAAATTTGTACCTCACAGAAATTTCAAGAATAATAAGACCAAAAATTATTCTAACAACAAGAATTTCCAGGGAAATAGGAATGGTACTTCCAACAATTCGAATAATTTTAAGGGCAAGGAAGCTGCAAATAACCATGGAAATTTTACCAAGAGTTTTGAACGTAAAGAGCTTGTTAAGTTCTAGGAATGTAATGTCCTACACTATGCCTCAGTTTATCCAAACCGAAAAAAGTCTGTTAGCAATATTCATACTGTATAGGAGGAGATGACCATTGGGGAGCTAGCAAGGAGCATGCCCAGAATCAACGCGGCTTTGGAGAACCGCCAAGCTGAATATCAAACTTCCATGGTGGAAGTAGAAGGTATGATTAATTAGACCCCTGTAACTATTTTAATTGATCCAGGAGCTAGTCTCAGTTATATTGCACCTCAGATAGTGGAGAAATGTAAGTTGTATGTCGATAAGTTTGAGAATTCTTGGTTAGTTCAATTAGCCACTGGGGCTAAAAGAAAAATAACTTGTTTTGTGAAAGAATGTGCTTTACTTATGGATGAATTTGAAACTGTAGTTAAACTTAATGTTTTGCCACTTGGCTCATATGATTTGCTGATTGGTATGGACTGGTTAGAATAGCATAAATTAATTTTAAACTGTTACGATAAAAATTTTACATGCTTAAATAGTGATGAACAACCAGTAAAGGTTAAGGATATTCCTAGAAAAAATATAGTAAGGCAGATTTCTGCTTTACAACTTAAAAGAGCTGTTAGAAAAGGATGTAAATCCTATGCAGTGACCATTACAGATGAGGAAGGTAAAACTAAAACAGATAAGTTAAAAATAGAAAATATTCATGTTTTAAAAGAATATACTTACGTATTCCCAAAAGAAATTCCAAGATTACCTCCAAAAAGGGAATTGAATTTCACCATTGAACTGGTACCAGGTGCGGTACCTAGTTCAAAGGCTCCTTATCGAATGAACATATTGGAACTCAATGAGTTAAAATCACAATTAAAAAAGTTAATTGATAAAAAGTACATTCGACCTAGTGTATCTCCCTGGGGGGCACCGGTGATATTTGTTAAAAAGAAAGACGGAACTATGCGATTATGCATAGACTATCGTCAACTGAACAAGATGACTATTAAAAATAGATATCCATTGCCCCATATAGATGATCTGTTTGATCAACTATGTGGAGCCACGATGTTTTTGAAGATAGATTTGAGGTCAGGATATCATCAAGTAAGAATTAAAGATGAAAATATTTTCAAAACAGCTTTTAGAACCAGAGATGGACACTACGAGTTTGTCATAATGCCATTTGGGCTTACTAATGCCCCATCTGTCTTTATGTGTTTAATGAATAATATAATGCATAAGTATTTAGATAAGTTTGTGGTCATGTTTATCGATGACATCTTAATCTACTCAAAAACAGAAGAAGAACATAAAGAACACCTAAAAATTGTTTTGCAAGAGTTGCGAGAACATCAACTCTTCGCAAAGTTTAGTAAGTGTGACTTCTTTAAGGATAAAATTCAGTATCTAGGTCACGTAGTGACCAAGGAAGGAATGTATGTAGATCCTAAAAAGATACGGGCAATCGAAGATTGGCTGGTTCCTAAAGATGTGACGGATGTTAGGTCATTCATGGGAATTACCGGCTATTACCGAAGGTTCATTGAAGGCTTTTCATGGATAGCAAATCTGATAACTTCCTTGCAAAAGAAAGGAAATAAATTTGACTGGAACCCAAAATGTGAAGAAAGCTTTAAGAAGTTAAAAACTCTATTGACTAGTGCACCTATTCTAAGAATAGCAGATCCTAATAAAGAATTCGTAGTGTGTATTGATGCCTATAATGATGGCTTAGGTAGTGTTCTGACTCAAGAAGGGCATGTCATTGCCTATGAGTCTAGAAAGTTAAAAATTCACGAAAAGAATTATGCAACTATGATCTAGAACTAGCAGCTGTAATAAACGCCTTAAAAATGTGGCGACATCACCTAATCGGCAGAAAATTTATTTTAATGACTGATAATAAAGGATTGAAATATCTTCTAGATCAGCCTAATTTAAATGCTAGACAAGCTAGGTGGTTAGCTTTTTTAAGCGAGTATGACTTTGAAATATAGCATATAAAGGGTAAGGAAAATAAGGTGGCTAATGCATTAAGTAGAAATGCAAATCTGAACTTTATAGTAGCAATCAGTACTTACGTTTCAGATTTAAATGAACAGCTTAAAGAAGGGGTAAAACAAGATGAAATTTATCAGAAATTGCAAATTACAGCTAAGGAAGAACCTACAGAAAGCTTAATAAAAGGTTATAGTTTAAATGAAAATGATTTTTTACTATATAAATATAAACTGTATGTACCAAATGTACCTAAGGTTAAGCTGTTAATTCTGGATGAATTCCATAAAACACCATATTCAGGTCACCCAGGTTATCAAAAGACTATAAACATGCTAAGAAAAAAATATTTTTCGCCAAATATGAAAACTAAAGTAGCTGAATATATTGCAAGGTGTTTAGAATGTCAATAGGTAAAAACCGAACACCAACACCTAGCTAGTTTGCTACAGCCTTTACCTATTCCTCGCTAGAAATGGGAAGTGATTAGCCTATATTTTACTACTGGACTGCCTAGAAATTAAAATCAAAATGACTCTATTATGGTAGTGGTTGATAAGTTAAGCAAGGCAGCTCATTTTATACCTGTTAAAACTACTTACAAGGCTGCCAATATAGCTAATATCTTTCTAAAGCATATTTTCCAATTACATGGAGTACTGAAAGTTATAATCTCAGACAGAGATCCTAAGTTTATAGGAAACTTTTGGAAGTCCTTATTTAAAGGATTAAATACAACATTGAATTTCAACACTTCTTTCCATCCTCAAACAGATGGACAAACTGAAAGAGTAAACCAGGTACTAGAAGATTTATTGAGAATGTATGTGAAAGATCAGCCAAGTAAGTGGGAGGACTATTTACATCTAGTAGAGTTTGCGTATAATAATAACTACCAATCATCCGCTAAATTTAGTCCATTTGAAATTTTATATGTACGAAAATGTAACACTCCTATCTCTTGGAATAATATAGTAGATAGATTGGTGTTAGGTCCATAATTGTTGAAAGAAATGGAGGAAATTGTGAAGCAAGTGCAGGGAAATCTGAAAGTGGCACATGATCAGTAGAAAAGTCAAGCAGACTTGAAAATAACTCCAAAGGAGTTCCAGGTAGGTGAACATTTGTTCATCAAGGTAAGTCCCAAGAAGAGCTCTCTAAGACTGGGGAGCTGTGAAAAGTTGGCACCTCGTTACTGTGGTCCATTTGAAATTTTGTCAAGGATTGGTCAAGTAGCTTACCAACTAGCATTACCACCTAACTTGAGAGTGCATAATGTTTTTCACATTTCTGTTTTAAAGAAATATGTTCATGATGCTACTCATGTGGTTGATTGGAATGTTGTACAGGTGGAACCAGAAGAAGAATTTCTGGTGGAACCGGACTGTATCCTCGGAAGGAGGGAAATTACACTTCGAAATCGCACCATTGGACAGGTGAAGGTGCAATGGAAACACCTTAGTCCTGAAGAAGCCACCTGGGAACTGGAAAGTAAGATGCGAGAAGCATACCCAAATCTGTTCCAGGGGACTTCAGAGGATGAAGAATAAATAACATCGAGGACGATGTTATATTTTAAGGGGGTGTGTATGTCACATACCCCAATTTTGTAAAATAATGTTATTTGTTTTAAATTGATTCCTAAGACATTATGTTAAATTTAATGCTAAGTTGAAACTGATGACTCAGCAGAGTCAAAAGATGTGGAATGTAATTCTGAATATTTTATTTTTAATAAATAAATAGTGGAGACAACAGCTTAGGAGATCTGTTAATAATAGTGTTACTGGTCAAACTGGTGGAAGGAACTAGGTGGAGATCAAAAGACAAGTGGCAGCATCCTCAAACACTTCCTATGTTGCAGGTGGAAACTTCCCTACATTTGGGGTCATGATCCCCCAAGAAAGTGGGATCAGAGCAGGTGGCTCAATTAATGACAACTAACCCAAAAAGACCTAGGAAATCTTTTAAAAGTGCCCAATGTAGAGAGCTGGGGCTGCTAAGATATTTTTCAAGAGAAGAATCATTCAGGAGGAATGCACTTCAAGGAATTCATTAGGAAAAGGGAAACTGTAAGGAAGGTGTTTGAGGGATAAACTGTAGGAACTTGATTTATTACAACTTTCTAGCTAGGAGATTTGATTGACGAGTTCAGGATTGGTATTGATTCTCAGGACTAGTACTTGGTTAATTGCTTCACCTAGTTCCAGCCAGGGAGACCAGAGCAGGCTCAGGGGTCCTGAGGAGTCGTTGTTTGAGCACTCTCCAGGAATTGGTAGGGAGGAACGGCCTCCCATTGCTTTTGTCGACCAGCTTTAACAACAGGTTCTGCTATTTACTAATTTATGTGTTAATATCTGTGTGTGAATGAATGATGCATTTTCAGGTTATGATGTAAGGATAGAATATCTTATCTTGATTAGTAATGAAATTATTCTTGATGAAAAATAAATCCTACCTGTGTTTTTCCCTATCTGGAGTAATCTAGATCGTAATCTAGCACAGGTGGTGTATTTAAATGAAGAAAGTATGATGTAAATATAAAATAAGATGTTAGCTTGATTATGAGAATGTTTTCTTTTATTTGTTATCAGAAGAAATATTATTCTGTACATGGAGTAGTGTTAGACCTAGACTGTGAATGTTAGATTATTAGAAAAGGAAAAGAATCTATATCATTACACTAACGGTAGTATGTTTTGGTAGATAAAACTGTTCTCTATACAACATTCATTTCAGTAATCTTTAGATTTATTTTGAAACCAAAGGAAAAGAATACAATAGTTAAAATGTGTAGTGTTAGATTAAATAAAAATGCCTTTCAACTCTATAGTTTATTCTTTTTCCTTTTTAGGATAAATAACTACTGTATTTATAGCAACCAAACTATGAGTAAGGATAGATAAACCTGGATTTATTTCTAAAGATAAAACTAGTTGATTTAAGATTTTATTTATGGCTGGTAATGTAAATAATTCTTTCATTTTTATCTAGCTGAACTTAAACAAGTTCTACAGCTACTAACTTGTCTTTTATAGATGTTAAATAAATACTACAATATATTTTAGAGGAAAGAACATAGTTAGTTTGTTATTTTTCTTATTTTATAAATATTAATATTATAATATAAATAGGCTAACATAGAATACAGAAGGGACTTCTTATAAATTATTTAATATATAAAGCAAAGAATATAACAATAAAATACTTTCTCAATATACACCTATAAATAGACTAAGTACAAAGATAATGTATACAATTATAGGAACAACATTTGTTTGCAGGTAAAATAACATTCTTACCCCATTATAATAAATATCAAGTAAATATAAATTTTGTACTTTAAAAAGATGTAACTATCAGTTACATAAGTACAACTCTAAGAACATTAAATTACTTATTTCTAAAGGTTAACAAATATAAAACAATATTTAAAACTTTATTAGAATAGAGTGAATTAAAGCAAGATAATATAAAAACAATATACATTTATCCTAAATAATTTACAGGGTAAATTTACATATAATAACTTGCAGGAATCAAATTAACAGAACGTAGACATGCTCGATTCACCGAGATTAAATAACCATTTATACAATATAAGTAAAACAAATAAATTACAGTACTATATTGTAAATAAAAAGATAATTTAAAAAGGAACAGTAAATACATCTTTATATCACGGAGTTAGGGTAAAAACCCTACTGTATCAAAATCACAATAGAGGTATCAAACGAAAGAGTACAAGCTCCTTCTAATGCCTCTTGGCTTCTAAAAATTAATAGATTAAGGCTTTACCAGTCTTCCTTCACTTATACATTTTATACACAAAAACTAGAACAAAAATAAAAATTTACAGTCACGGCCTAAGCCGGAAGCTCCGCATAAAGCAAGGGTTTTTCATTCATAAAAATAGCGAACCAAGTTAACCCAGGTAAACCAAAACCACGAGGGTTTTGCAGGCCAAGGAGACCAACCATAAAATGTCCCATAAGGGACTGAACAAGGACGAACTGCCATGGGATGTCCAAGGCTTACCCGTGAGCTAGCGGTTGTTCCAACCTTGCACCAACCACGTAGAAGGACAAGTCGACACCTATGTATCATCAAACCTGTTATCGTTAAAATACTGCATTAATATGAGCAAACATATAATGAAACAGAGCTGTAAAGAAATAAAGTTACCATTAAAAATGCTTACCTAAAACTTCACTGAAACGTAATCAACCACAAACAGAAGCGCTGCCACCAACGTATAGAGAAATAAACCCTTCATCTGCTGCAAGAAAGAAGGAAATTACTAACAGAGTAACGACCAACAACGACCAAGAGTAGGAGCAACAAGACAAGCAAGTAAAAACACTTGAGCCATCACTATTTTTCTATCCAAAACCCATTCTGCGGTGAAACCCTAAGACCCAACAAATCTCCAGATGTGAAGCCACGACTCCCACTACAGGGCCAAAGAAGGAAGAGACTTTACAGTTTGTTAAAATCTGAAATGAGCTAGCCACGAAGGAGAAACCCCGGAGGAACAACTAACCCAGCCCAAGCAGCAAACAAATTTGTTTACAACTCTTCTCTATCGAGCGTTTAGGGTGAGCCCACAATGTGTAGGAGACAAAGAAGCAAAGTCGGGAGACTGCCAGTGATGCGTTGCAAAGCGACAAGGCGGGAAACCAACACAGTAGCAGAGTGGCCGGAGGCCGAAAACAACAGAGGAAATAACAATTTTAGGGTTCATCAATGCCTTATATCTACATAACACTTGGCTGTCATGAGTTCACGTACTCAATCGAGATTATTTGCATGCAGTGGGTGAAATTATATAGTCTTGGCGTGCAATCAACAAATGAATTATTATTCCAATCACATGGAGATTCGAAGTTTCTATAAGGTTTGATACCCCGAAGTCAACCTAGAAGTCAACCTAGCTTGCACACTAGAGTGTAAACAATAGAACATTAGTATTATTGTTAAGTCTTAAACTTATTAAGGGTGTATTCAATACTACGACCCATATTTTATACAAACACGATGTTCATTCATTCCAACGATTATAAATATATCGAAGGTTTGTCATTTTAATATGTTATAAAATAAATTTATAAAATCAATTAAATGGTAATACTCTTCTTACAAGCAAGTATTCGTTCAACCAAACAATTGTATTTTAGCAAGGGTTATGCCACTTTTTATTCAACATAAGAAAATTCTTAAAAACCTATGTAAGATAAGATATCCCTCTTACTAAGTTTATTCTCATTATACCTTTGAGTATTTAACTATTAAACTATTAAGGTTTGCAATGAGAAGGTTAAGCCCTACATTAATTATCGGGCTTGTCATGGACACTTTAATGAAGTAATAACAATAACTAGACAAAATCTTCCAAGTAATTTAGGTGTAAAAGAGTTTAGTTCATCGACACTAACTTAATCCCTTTTTATAGCAATATGTAATAATGATATACTTCCTTAAAACTTCAAATCTTTGGAAGTTGGAATAATAGTATAAAAACTCATTAACTATTGCACATTACTTTCTTATCACAAGAAGTAACTAAAATTTGTTATGACGTAAATGGTATATGTTCACCATTTAAGATAGACCTTTAACGTAAAAAAAACCTGCCATCTTTAGTCTGTGTGTAAAGAAAGATTTAAGGCGTTTACACACACGATGACCATGGTAAACATTGATAAACATAAAAGAGATTAGTATGCAATAAAAACTATAAAATACAACTAGAGAGAGAAAGAAAATGTCACCAATACTGATAGGACTGACTCTCGTTTCCATGGCATCTTTAAAAAGAATAACGATTAATGGTTTTACCTCATAAAAGTATTTGAAATTGAATAGCATTTATATTCTTTTACTGAGCTATTATTTTTGCAACGAACATATATTTGAATGCTTTATGATTATTGACAAGTAGCACCAGATCTTTCTTACCTGTACATTTGTAAGAGCAGGTAAACTTTCTGCGTTAGCTTAAAGCTAAGTAAACCCCAGAATACCAAGACAGTTCCACCTTGTGGTCGCAAAGAAAAATAAGTCATTAAACTGAAAAATAATTATTCTAGAAGATAAACATAATCAAGTAGATAATTCAAATTATGAAATCATTAACATATAACTAATTAAAACAATTAGCTGACTGCATTATTGAATATTATCTGTATTTTCAAAATTTTAAATTTTTCGGAAATTTGGGATTTTGACAGAGGCCATGGAAGTATGACAAGAAAGTTGTTCATGATGGGAGGAAGAATACTTATTCTATGGAGAAAGATGGGAAGAGGCATACCTTGTCACCCTTGGAGGATGAAGCAGTTCAGGGACGTTCAAGATCAAGCATTCTACTGATGTCTAGAAAATAACTATTACAGGTAGTTTGGAAAGAAAAGGATCTACATTTTTCTCTTATTGGTAAGCCAAATGTAATTTTAACTTCTACATATTTAGATGATTTTTTAGATGAAGTTGAAACTTTGCTTGATGAGTATGCTAACATTATTGTGGATGAATTTCCAAATGAATTACCTCTTGTAAGAAGTAATAGTCATCACATTGAGTTAACACCTGGTGCAAGTTTACCTAACAAAGCTGCATACAGATTAACCCCTCTAGAAAATGAAGAAATCAAACAGCAAGTATAGGAACTGTTGGAGAAGGGATTGGTGAAAGAGAGCTTGAGTCCTTGTGTCATACCCACTGTGCTAAATCCAAAGAAATATGGTGGGTGGAGAATATGTATTGACTCTAGGGAAATTAACAATATCACTATCAGGTATAGATTTCCTTTACCCAGAATTGATGATCTGATGGACTGTTTAAGTGGTTCAAAATATTTTTCCAAAATAGATTTGAAAAGTGGATATCATCATATTAGAATAAGGGAAGAGGATGAATGGAAAACATCATTTAAAACTAATGGTGGTCTATTTGAGTGGTTAGTGATTCCATTTGGGCTTACAAATGCACCCAATACTTTCATGAGATTGATGAATGAGGTTATGAAAGAATTTATTGGAAAATTTGTGATAGTATATCTAGATGACATCCTGATTTTTAGTCAGAACAGAGAAGAGAATTTAAGGCACCTTAAGTTGGCATTGAGGACTTTGCAGAAGGAGAAGCTGCTGATAAATTTCAAGAAGTGTAGCTTCCTGAAAAAATAATTGGTCTACTTGGGGTTCATGTTTTCAGAAGAAGTGTTGAAAATGGATTCTGATAAAGTGCAAGCAATTTTAAATTGGTCAATTCCAAGGAATGCTTATGAGGTAAGAAGTTTTCATGGAATTTCTAGTTCCTATATGGGAAGTTCGTTAATAATTTTAGTCAGATTTGTGCACCTTTAATAGATACTTTCATAGGAAGTAACCAATCTTTCCAATGAACCGAAGCAGTTGATAGAAATTTTAAATTGTTGAAGAATAAAATACTAAGAATCCTATTTTGGATTTGCTCAGTTTTGATAAAGTGTTTCAAGTGGAGAAATATTCTAGTGGAGAAGTAGTAGGAGTAGTTTTAAGTCAAGAATAGAGGCCAATCACATATTTCAGTGAAAATTTGAATAAAGCTAAACAAAAGTACTCTTCATATGATAAATAATTCTATGCTATTGTGCAAGCTCTTAAAAAGTGGAGACATTATTTAATTCCTAGGGAATTTGTTTTGTATTCTGACAATCATTCTTTGCAATTCATCAACAGCCAGCCTAAATTAAATCAGACGCATGTTAAATAGGTAGAATTTTTGCAGAACTTTACCTTCGTTATCAAACATACAAGTGGTAAGTCTAATAAATTCGTTGATGCTTTGAGAAAGATAATTTTGGTAATGCCGGAAGTTAAGGTCAGTACTTTGGGATTTGAAAATTTGATTGGTATGTATAAAGAGGATGTAGATTTCAAGGATATTTATGCTACCTGCTAAAATCCATTTACCCATAACAGAAGCCAGTGGTTAGATTATGTGATGTAGGAAGGATTGTTGTTCAAAGACAGTAAGTCGTGTATTCCAATATTTTCAATGAGGGAAAATTTAATTCAAGAAAAGCATAGTGGGGGTCTCTCAGGACATTTTGGGCAAGACAAGACTTTTTCTATGGTGAGTAATTTTTATTTTTGGCCAAATATACAGCATGATGTGAAGAAATTTGTTGAAGGATGTGGAGTCTGTCAACATGCAAAAGGGAGAAGTCAGAACAGAGGATTGTATCAACTATTACCTATTCCAACTAGGCATTGGGATTCAATATGCATGGATTTTGTTTTAGATTTACCTAGAACTTAGAGAGGTCATGATTCAATTTATGTTGTAGTAGATTTATTTTCCAAAATGGTTCATTTCATTGCATACAAAAAGACTAATGATGCAACAAAAATTGTTAATCTATTCTTTTCAAAAATTGTAAAGTTGCATGGTTTTCCTTTGAGTATTGTGTCTAACAGAGATACAAAATTTGTTGGTCATTTTTGGAGAAATCTATGGAAGAAATTGGGAAGTAATATCAGTTTTAGTTATGCATATCACCCTCAGACTAATTGACAGACTGAAGTGGTAAATAGGATCTTAGGAAATATACTGAGAAATCTGGTGTATGAACATCCAAAACAGTGGGACTTAGCTTTAGCTTAGGCTGAGTTCGCATACAATGATTCACCCAATAGAAGTACAGGTATGAGTCCTTCTCAAATTTTCTATGGGATGCATCCAAGAGGTGTATATGAACTTAGATATTTGGGAAAACGGGAAAAGAGAAGTGCAGAGGGTGAAGACTTTGCAGTTAGGATGGATGAGCTACAAGAAAACATCAAGAAGAGATTATAGGAAAGTGCGGATAAGTATAAACAGAGAGCAGACATAAAGAGGAGATAAGTGAATTTTCATATTGGAGATTTAGTGATGGCCTATATTAAAAAGAAAAGGTTCCCTAAAGGAACTTATAATAAGTTGAAGCTTAAAAATATTGGACCTTATAAAGTTTTAAGGAAGTTTTCTACAAATGCTTATGAAATTGAACATCCTTATGACCTTCAAATTTCACCAATTTTTAATTTTTCAGATTTGTATCCTTTTAGAGATGTAGGTATCCAACTAGATGGTGTAACTTCATATAGAGATGATCCAACTATAGATTGGCTAGGAAAAATTCCACAAAATAATAACCTCAGATTGAAGCCATCCTTGACCAAAGAATCTTAAGGAAGATCATGAACAAAACCTTCTTTCAATACCTGGTCAAATGGAGAAATCATCCTACTGAAGATGCAACCTAGATGACAAGCAAGAAATTTCCAAGTACAACGTATTGCCTGAAAACTTAATGAAAAACTCTTTTCTTCCCCAAGAGTATGATGAAGGAGCATCCAACTCGAAGTTCATTGACTGATGAATCAGCTTAGCATCTAGCTCGAATTTCATTTACTAATGAGTCAGCTTGCCTTGTAATCAAGTTCTAGATGGTTAGGATTCAATGACAAGTAGATAGAATTAGTTTTAAATTTGTAATAACTGGAAACATTTCCTTTGTTCTCCTTGATCCCTGCGTGGATTTCTCAAGGATTGATCTTTGTCGATAGGGTTTTCTTTTATTAGTTCCTCAGGTCCAACTTAGTCGTATCTGACAGGTTTTCTAAGAGTTATAAATTAATTTGAGTGTAATAGTTTTAGGGGGAGAGGGGGAAGAAGGAAAAGGAAAAAGGAGTGAAAGATGAGAGAATAAAGAGTGTGCACAGAAGGAGTGAATAAGTTGAATTCTTTGTGTTTGAAATTCCGATCAAGTTGAATAAAGAACATAGGATTACATTCTATGTGTGTTTTGATGGATTCCTGGTTTTATATAAATTTGTAGATATGTGACCTCATCCTGCGTTCACTCCATATAATTATTTGTATAAATTCTTTAGTTTTTGAATTGCAGAGAAATTGATCCTTTCAGTGATCAATTTGGTGAGCTACGAAGATAGATCTCAGAGAATATCGAATGAAGAAGAAAGATCATGATAGAAATCAATAGTTACAATATGTTCTACGTCTGGAGATTGATCAACGAGTGATAACTAATACGCCAGAATCGACTGTGCGGAAGACTTCAAAATTGCGAAAATCGGGAAACATGGAAATCACGGGAACTCAGTTTTCGATAAGTCAAGTTCCGCAACCCACATGCGGGATAGACCATTGCAACTGCAATTAGTTGCGAAAGTTCAATTTAAAAAAATAAAATTTGTAAATTCGCATCCTGCAATCTACATTGTTGTGTAAAAGGTTTGTTGTGAAAATGGAGTTGCAGGAAACGTCTTGCGGAACGACGAAATTGCAGAGAACCTAAGTTAAAGGTTAGAAAGAAGATTTCAATCATGAATTCAGCCTGTAAGTTGAAGTCTTGGATCTAGTTGGTCTTTGAGGCCATCAGGATGTCAGAGGTGTTTTTGATCCATGTGTCAGGGGAAGGTCTTGACTTTAAACACATAAAGGTATCAAGTTTATACTCAAATTTCACCGATTTTTGCAAGGAATCCAAATATGTTGTCTATTTATGCAATAGAGACCCCGAGTTGAAGGGGTTATTTAGTTGAACCTATTGTAAGTCATTCATTGATGTATATTTTGGTAATTGAATATCAATTGAGTGGCCTTGCTTATTGAAGCAGACCCCGATACGTACTGTGGAATCCTAGTGAACTCTGTCATTAAATGTTTTGTCTTTTATGATTGTATTCTCATTATGTTTTCTTCATGGTGAATGTTTCATAAAGTAAATTTAAACCACAAGTTAACAACTTCATTTAAAAATTTTGGCTTACAGTTATGCATTCACATAGCAGTGGGGTGTTGGGCAGAATCCGATCCAAATAATTCGAAGAGATTAATGTTTTATGTGGTATAATGCACTTAGCCTCTTTCGTATCAAATAATGATATATAAAATATATATTTATATAAAAATACATTTATAATACATAAAAAATAAATTTAAACAAATTAATCTGATGCTTGTCCTCTAAATTTACATACAATTGTATGTAAATTTAAACAATATCACTGCTGAAGGTGAAGTATGTCAATTGTATGATCCATTCTAGAGGTCAAGGCCCCCAACTGAAAGTTGGTATTATAAGTGGGATGGTTGTGCAATTTATTCTCACATTCCTCATTGTTATGGTTGCATTGATTGTGAGGGAAAGATGACCCAAAATCCCTTTTATGAAGACATAGATAATGAGTACATCACCCTTTTTATTTAGAAATTCGTCATTAATGTTTGATTGATCATTGATTCCATGAGATGTGTATAATGAAACACGCCAATGCTTCTTCACATGAGGACTAGAATACTTAGGTGCAAATTCTTATAAATTAATTATATTTTCCTTTAAATCACCGTTACTACTTCAGAAAAGCACTAGCAAAAAAGGTTTCATGTGTAACAAGATCTTCTTTAACTAATTCAAAATCTTCATTTCAGAGGCCATGTCTAGTTTAAGATTGGATGTATTAAGGAATCCTATACCTTTCTCACAGAATTAAATGTTATGCCACCTCATCAAATCTACATGCATTTAAAGAACATGTATTGATGTGGTGTAAGACATGGCATTTGGTTCACAACCCTTCCCTTTAATTTGTCTCAACAATACATAAAAAATATACCACAACAACTTTGTTGGGGCTATTTATACAAATTGTTAACATGTACACATGTTATGTCAAGCCAATCTTTCACATTTTAGATATAGTTCATATTACC
Source organism: Pseudotsuga menziesii (assembly GCA_001517045.1). NCBI lineage: Eukaryota > Viridiplantae > Streptophyta > Pinopsida > Pinales > Pinaceae > Pseudotsuga > Pseudotsuga menziesii. The sequence goes on along the minus strand of LPNX010740665.1, from coordinate 83,543 downwards.
TACCATTTATCTCACTTTCCTCCACATGTACCCATTAATGAAAAATAATGTTTTACAATCAAATATAAGCCTTTTGATACCATATCCAATAAACTCCCATAAATTCTTATTGTAAGCTAGGTTTGAGTTGTAATCACATTATACTATTAATAAAGTGACTTATCATCAACCCATATTTTATCACATGTTCAAGGCTATATGAATGTTTCCCATACCTCTTGATGTTATAAGGTTGTGGGGAATTATTACATAGGCATTACACTCAGTTTGGCTAAAGCTTCAGATATTTTTATAAATCATGTCCACCTATCTCAAGAAAATTTTTTGCATGATTTTCTTGGTCATACGATGCATGGAACCACAAAGAATGTATATGTTTAGTGTTGATTTTGTTTGATAAATATATTCCCCCAATAAATTTATGGATTCCAATTCAGGCCTAGAATTACCAAAGGCAGTATGGACACTCATCTTGGCCTAGCTTAGTATCCTAAGCAATACTCGGAAGACCAAAACTCCACATAATATCATTATTGCAAAAACATATAAGATAATAAATTACATATAGGAAAATGGGATACAAGACACTACTAATATAAAATTTATGCTATTCTCTAAGAAATGGATCTATATTCATGTACTTAGTCAACAAAACTTGTATAGAAGATAAATAAAATATTTGCAATTAAGGGTAGTAGGGCTAGATAGCTTGAGCTAGGTGGTGATTAATTCTATCAAAGCTATCCTCCTTAATGTATTACGATCCCTTATAACACACAATGGGAATCCACACATAATTTATTCACTATAGAGTGTGATAATGCTATTTCTTCTAGGGTGGGATAGCCCATAAATATTTTGGGTATAATTATAGTGCCCTTTCCTTGAATTTATCTATCCTAAAGGAGTTGAATTGTTGATGTTGAATTATTTTCTTTCCTTAACATGTATTATATTCCAAGGGGACTTACTTCCATTTAATGATAAATACTTTAGCAAGTACCTAGCTATAGGCCTTACCATCTAGCATCCTCCAAGGTCATTTCCTTTCATTAAACATGATACTCTTGAAGTACCTTAGTAAAAAATTTGTTCTAATGTCTTGACATTGAAAATTTTTGGGGCAGTAGATGTTTCACAATATCCATTGTACTTTTCTCTCTAGTATTGATCTTTGCAAAGTTCTAAGTATTTCTAGGCCTTACAATGTAGCATCCTCCAATGGAAATTCCTTTCATTGAATAATAGATACTCTAGTTGTACCTCAGTTAAGGCCTTACCATGTAGTAACTCCAAGGGAAATTCCTTATGTTGAATGTGATACTCTTGTAAAACCCTAGTCCATAATTTATTTTAATGTGTTGACATATCAAAATATTTGGGAAATAGATGTTTCATATTAACCACTAGACTTTGTTGGTTGTTGTTGATATTCTATAACTTGTATTAATTGTAGACGAAGAAACATTTTTTCTGCAATAAAGAAGCAATGAATGATAGAGTGTGCAGTCAAGTAAAAAATTCAATTCCTCTCATTGAGGCTTCATAATGTACCAATGTGCTTCCACATGAGAAGGTTAGGAACACCATATGTTCATTTTATATATTTTTACTTTATCATTTGGAAAATCCATTATCAATTAGTAATTTCCCATCAGATTTAGAGCCCTCCTTATATTTTGCTTTCAATAATGTTATATATTTTACTATTAACATCCTATTGACATGAATTTTTCATCTTATACCAGTTATTCAGATATCTCTAACCTTTGTTATTTAGTTGAATCCTTTCATAGCTTATGTAATATAGAATCAACATCTTGGTGTTGGATGTTTATACATTCCTAGTAAGTGTAACTATTTATTTGTTTTTGACCTATTCACAAAAAGAGTGAAAACAAAATATAGTAGGGAAGCGAACAAGCAATACTCCAATTTTAGTGTGAGTGAGGAATGCTTAAGATTCATTGGAAAAATTTAGTATTGAGGATGGAAAAAACACTATAGCTCCATGTAGTCCTAACCAATGGCCATGCTGATAATAACCACATCTTTCAAGTTAACTATGCCAAAATATTTAGTTTTGTAACCTGCAATACTTGCATATAAGATAAGATGAGATACGTTTATCGAGGATACATAGAAAAAAACTATCAATGGTGGTTTGTTATATTGGTGAAAGTGGGTAGCTAATATATCCCCCACTAGGAAAGTATTAGAACTAGTTTGTGTGCTTGCACTTGTGGACGGGAATCATCATATGTAATAGTTTTCGGGCTTGGGTGCAAATCCTAGGTGAATTTGGAAGAATAGATACCACCCACTTAGGTTTTCTTAGACAAAGGTAACTGAATTGAATGGTATTATTGATTCCCCTATAACGCTAAATCTAGGCATGTTAGTCTCATCATGATAAAAGTAATCCATTTAAAATAATATCTATAAAGAATTCTTTGAGCTTTCACTACTCCAGTGAGGATAAATGTTGTTGTAGTTTACATATAGGAAACCACTTACCAAAAAATATGTTCTATATATTGACTTTCATCCTTTATATATGTCCATGCAACTGGTACATAAAATATGCCAAACATCATGACTATTGAGATCATGCTATAAATGACAATGCCATATTCATCACTAAAATAATCTAGATATCTTACATAACTATCAAGATGATTTTTATTTCTATATAATGAAATGTCATTCCATGGAACAAAATAAATGTAAGTCCTAAAGAAATCTACCAAGAAGTATTTGTCCAAGAGTTATATGAAAAAGTGTTTTGTCGTATGTACTTAGATTACAATGTTTCTCAGTAGTAACAAATATTTCAATGAATGAACGGATTTGTTCATTACATTCTATTGCAATTCAATGTTATGGCTTAGTTGGTTAGCACACCATAGTCTTCATTCTCATTTATATTTCCATGCAAATTTATTTCTATTCCCATTTATATTTATTTGCACATTAATTGTTATTTTGTAGGTACATTGATAAAAATGGAAGCATCATGGAAGTATAATAACAACCATAACATCTGCTAATCAATATATTTTGTAATTATATGAGAGGATTAATTTCACAACTACATTAGTATATCAATACCATAATAATATACCACCATCAAAGTATATCACTGCAATAACCATATCCATCCTATTAAATGTATAAATGAATAGTAATCTTGATGAGAAATAGTTATGACCATGTAAGTAAGATAGATAATTAGGGAAAATTTTAAGTATCTATATTTTTCTTGAAGAGTAGAAAACTTGGAAAATCTTACCAACTCTTAAAGTTGCAACCATAAAAATTTTGGTAATTTTTCTTAAATATTCCAAATTATAAGGACTTTATATAGTTTTTGGGTAATATTGGGGATTTTTAGAGTAAAAAAATATTTTCCATTTGAATTTGAGCGAATCATCTATGATAAAATGGAAAATTGGAAAATAGTTTCTTGGGAAAAAAGGTTGAGAAATATCCCATGGGATAAATTTTTCCCCTAATTTTTTCCTTGTAGATAATGTTTCTATAATAAAACCGTAATGTTCTTATTACTCTAGTGCTTAGTATCTAGTGGGATGGTGCAATATAATGAGAGTCTATTTTGATGCGTTAAATGGAATAGAAAATTTAAAAAGTAGGTTTCCCTAAACTTACGTGGATATTTTGAGATAATGTTTTTTGTTACAGAGGAATCGACAACTGGCAGGTTTCATACTTGCATGACACAGCGTCAATTCTTGTCACTACCACTATAACCCCTAGGTAACCTACCTGACCAGCCCACCCCGGCACAGCATGGGAAGATGCCTTTTTGCATGGGGGGATTTGAACCTCCAACCTGCTTAACAACCTCTACGCCTTAACAGAACGTAGAGTTGGCCAACAAGCCAAACCCCTTGGGGGTTGATATTTTGAGATAATTACTCAATAAATATTTCTTTAATAAAAAAGAGGAAATGTAGGAAATTAAATGACGTTTCCGAATATATAAATTGTGTGTATTGAAAATGTTCGTAGCTATCCCAAGTTTGATATTTTCTAATATGTAATTTTTTTAGGGTGGGGGTGATAAGGTATATGTATTTGTGGGTGCATCCTTTGAGTTTAAAAATGATGGAATCAACCTACGAAAACTGGTGCACATATAGAGAATAAATAGTACTAGTGCGACACTATTTTTCAAAAATAAATTTAATATTCTATAATGTAAATTTTTTTATCTAAGTGATCAAGGCTCGAAAACAAAATGTCAAGTGTGGGTACATATTTTGAAGGTATTGATGCAATGATAATGAAATGGTTTTTTTATAACATGTAGAGGTCAGTGTCTACTAGTTCAACAAGTTTTGTTTTAAATTCTTGACATATGAAAAAAGTTATGGAAGAAACACTAACATGGTATTTTTTGAGTTGAGTAATGACATCAAAAAATTTGAAAAAATGGAAACACATTATATTTTTTTTTAAATTACAGATTTGGAATATGTAGAAAAATTGTTATTTGGGTCTAAAACTACATAATATATGATTGTGTGTAGCGTATTGTAACAAGTGGTAAAACATATACATATTGAGAAAATGGGTGAGATTCCCAGTTAGTTATGGCTTATAATATTCCTTAGCACATGTTTCGTTAATCCAAAGATAAATATGAAGTAGACACATAGGAAGAGGGATGAAACCCAAAGGCATGGCTAGGATCAATCTTAGTGCTAATAAACATAGACAAATTTCTTTTAAATTCAAATTTTCCTTTCGCGCCTAAGTTGGTTCCATGAAAACAAACATGCATGTGCATTTTCATAAAAAAATTAAATTTACCTTAGGGATAAGGGGGAAGAGGTGGGATGGGGAAGAGAATGAGATAGAGATCGGGGTAGGGTGGCAGGTTTTAGGGCGGATTAGGGTAGTTAGAGGGAAGATGGGTTATATGGTGGGGTAAGATAGAGATGGGGTTTGGTAAGTAGT
>LPNX010740665.1:0-77576 GCA_001517045.1 Pseudotsuga menziesii | reverse complement strand
GTATTGGTGGGAGGATTGGGGGTTTGTGTGAGTGTGTGTGAGAGAGAGAGAGGGGGTGGGGGGAGGGAGTGTGTGGTTTAATTTTGGTAGGGGAGAGGAGGGGGGTGTGGGAGAAACAAATATAAGGATCATGGTTGGTGGAGGATTAGGTATTTAGGGAGGATTAGTATTGTTAAAGAGAATGGGGGTATGGTATAGCAAGAGAGATAGGGGGGAAGTGGTTATGGGAATGGAGATAAGGAGGGAGGTTAGAGTGTTGGAATATTCAACCCATCTATACATTAGTGTTAATAATTTATTTGATGTTCTAATGCTTAAACCATTATCAGTTGACCACCTAGTGTATAGTCCTAAGTATCTTGATCACTTTAGACTAGTATATTATTAGCCTAATTATCCTCATATTCACCCTCTTCTTTATCTCAGCTAGGAGTTAATGTGCTTTCATGCATGACTTTAGGCCCGCTTGAGTAAGTTCCTACAATTTAGGAGCCTACCTTGACTTAACTAGCCTTGAGTTCATCACCTAAGTCAGTATGAGATCTGATGATCATTAACACTCAACTATACACCTATTATGGACCATTCATCATTACTTATCATCATATATATAGCTAATACACCTTCATGGTCCACCTATTATTATTTACACTTAGTTAGGACTAGAAACTATGTCTAGTGATGTTTTATATATTATCTAATCCTTCCACATGTGTGGAGTTCAACTTCCTCTTTAGTCTAACGAATATATCCCTTGGAGATTTATTATAAATATAACCTTATTGGTGAATAATAATCAAATGGAGTTTATACCAATTGAGTTTTCTGTCTTATGTTTCTGCTTCATTATTGTGCTTATCTTTATTGTAATACTTGTGAGGTTACATTTGATTCAAGATATTCCTATACAAATTATTATATGGTGTCATAGCTTCCAGGTTTAGCATAGTTTATTTAGAACCAATTAACTTCCATATATATATTTAGACTTTGTTTTGCAGGTACAATTTCAACAACAAAATTTGGAAATCACAACCAAGATTAAATATTTTCCATGGCCTCTATAGATAATTTTATAGTTCCTACACTATCTAATTTGAATTTATTTCCGTTATCTAAAATGGGTTTTTTCGTGGAATTCAATTTGAGTCTCTCATTTAAGATATATGTTCAGTTGAATATCAATAATTTGCAATAGCTTGCATCCGTCTGTAACCTCTATTTCAGCTTGACATTTCTCATTCCACAGCATGAGATAGGTCAAGTTCCTTAGACGATTTCAAATATTTATTGGATATCTCAAATGGGTCTTTGACATAACTTGATTCTTTTAACTGTAGCAAAAGTTGGGATTGAATTGACAACATGACATGAATCACATTTTTTATTTTTTATTTAATCTTACACACATGATTTGATTTACATGTACAACTTCTTGAATTCGAAATTGTTCCTAAATTTGAAGAAGAAATTATGGCAGAAATATCAAAAAATTATATAGTTTGAAATGTTGAAAGTCTCCTTGTAATGAATCCTTCTTCCTTTGTGTATTCTCATGAAGCTGATATATATGAAGAATATATTTGGATTTCTCTTGTTGATGAAGAACTCAATTATCTCCATCTCCCTCTGTTCTCAAATCATTATTCTAATTTGAATCATGAAGATAATATGTCAATTGTTGATTATCTTTTGCATATTTCAATAGATAATGGAGCATTATTTGATTAGTTGGATGTTTTGGATTCTAGAACATAGTTTATAGTTGTTGGTTTCACCCTCACTCTCATTGTAGCATTTCTTCATTTGTATTCCTCTATGTTGACTGGCTCAGTAAATTCAAGATCTACTGAAGATGAAGAACATTGTTCATTGTACATCTTACATACGCACTTGGGAATTTGGTTTCATATTCTTGGTCCTTTTCTCACTAGAATTGGTTCAAATTTCATGTTGGACCACCTCTTCCTACTCATTGCATTTAGATTTTCTCTCACCCTGATTAGTTCAAAAATCAAGTCTAGTGAGCACCTTTATGCAGACTATGCAAACATTGAGAGCATGATCTAGACATGGGAGAAACAACATATTCCTCTCAATAAGAATATCCCTCTAAACATATAATCAAGTTCATTCCTACTTGGATTTGGAGTAGTTTATTTCTGGTGTACCTCACGTCCATTCTTGAGGGAGGATTTTCCCCATAAGTTTTTTCCTCTTTCCTTGTTTTACATGGAAAATTAAATTTGTAAAAGGTGACCTTAGATTTTGTTGTTGGGCCTTAATATCCTTCTAATTTTCACATAAGTCAGGATTAAGGGGGGGTGTTGGAATATTCAACCCATCTAGACATTAGCGTTAATTATTTTATTGATTTTCTAATGCTTAGACCATTATCAATTGACCAACTAGTGCATAGTCATAAGTATCTTTATCACTCCAGGCTAATTTTTTTTCATTATTAGACTCATTATCCTCAGATGCGTCCTCTTCCTTGTTTCTAGGAGTCAATTCTCTAATGCATGATTTTAGGCCCACTTGAGTCAGTTCCTGCAATTTAGGAGCCTACCTTGAGTTAACTAGCCTTGATTTCATCACCTGAGTTAGTATGAGCTTCGATGATCACTAACACTCAATTGAAAACCTTTTATGCACCCTCCATCATTAGTTATCATTAGTTAACTAGCTAATATGCCTTCATGGTCCACCTACTATCAGTTACACTTAGTTAACTGATATGCTTCAGGTGTTATGACTAGAAATTATGTCTAGTGATGTTTTCTATGTTATCTAAGCCTACAACATGTGTGTAGTTCAACTGCCTCTTTAGACTCACGAATATCTCCCTTGGAGATGTATTATAATTGTAACCTTATTGGTGAATAATAATCAGACCAAGTTTATATAAGCTAAGCTTTCTCTCTTATGTTTCTGCTTCATTATTATTCTTATATCTATTGTAATTCTTGTGACATTACATTTGATTCAAGATAATCCTATGCAAATTCTTATATATAGAGAGACAAATGGGTTTTGGGTAGTGTGAATGCTATAGGGAGAAGGAGTTTTTAGGGGGTTATGGGAGAGAGAAAGAGGGGTGGGGGTTGAGTGTATGGGGGGAGTACGAAATATATAAGGTTAATAAGGGTTAGATGGAAGAGGTATGTGTGTGTGTGTGTGTGTGTGTGTGTGTGTGTGAGAGAGAGAGAGAGAGAGAGAGAGAGGATGGGGAGGAGAAGGAATGGGGGAGAGAAATAGATAGAGATTAGGGTAGGGGTGTTACGTGTTTAGGGAGAACTAGGTAACTTATAGACAATGTGGGAATATGGTGGGGGAATAAAGAAAGAGAGGCGTAGATATATGGGGTGTTGGTAAGTGGTAGTGTGATGGGTATTAGGTGAGATAACGAGAGAGAGGGGGTTTAGGGGTAGGTGAAGTATCAGAGAGAGAGAGAGAGAGAGAGAGAGAGAGAGAGAGAGAGAGAGAGAGAGAGAGAGAGAGAGAGAGAGGTGGATTAGGTGGTTATGGGTAGGGAGAGTGTGGGGAGGTTAGGGGAAGTGAGAGTGTCTAATAGAGAGAGGTGGAAGGTGGGGTTAGGTTTTGGGGGGAACGATAGTGGGCTGGCGGTTATGTGTAGGAGTAGGGGAGAGGGAGATAGGGATTGGGTGATAGTGATGGATAGGGAGGGAGGGATAGGGAGAGAGAATTAGGGATGAATATAGAGAGGGAGGGAGGAAAAGAGAGAGGGAGAGGGGTAGAGATATTTTTGGAGAGTTAGAGATAGAGGTATGGGGATGGAAATGTGGGGGTTTTTAACATGTCTTGCAAACCATGCACTTTTTTATGGTTGCAAAAAGTGCACCAAAACCCATGCATGTCTTTCTACCTAGCTTGTGTATCAACTAACCTATCATGATCTGTCTCCGCCATTACAAGTGCCAAGGAACATGTACATGTTTTGTTTTTTCAAAGAGGAAGCGTTGAGTTGGTTGAACATTTAGGGTGTTATTCTCACAAAAATGTTGAAGTTACATACCTTTTACCTTATTTGAGGGAAGAGGAAAACTTCTTGGATAAACCCAAGGTATTTTTTCATGTTCATGGATGGCATCCCAAGTAAAATGGTTCCAATACACTAACTTGCAACCCACCCAAGGGGATTCAAATTAGGCATTTGTCAAAAACAATTATCCAAATGCATAACAGCCTTGGCAATAACTAGTTTAGTTATCCTATTTAAGAATTTCTAAACCTATGCAAATGAAGCAATGTAAAAGAATTTAAGTAAAACATAAGACAACAATGACACACACACATACACACTACACAACAATTTACCCTAGAAATCATTAACTAATCAAAACTAGCCTAACTTAGAGTTGCAACTCTATACTCTAATATAGTAACTTGATTGTTAACAATACAATATTCAAGTATTTTACATTATCCAAAACCCTAACCAATTAACCCAAAACAAATACAACCCTAATATTTCATTATCCAAAATACAATGGACAAAAAATGACTAAAAATAGAATAAAAAATTTGCAAGACTAATGCCTTGTTCCCCAAACAACCCCACACTATTATGGTTATTGGATTTTCACTTCAACCAAGTCACATAGCTGACATCCTAAAGTAAATATTATATATCTTCAACAATAAACTCAACCTACCTTCCAATTATAAAAAGTGATGTACACTATGTTTTATTGATACCTAGGAAAAGAATATTACGTAAAAAGTACCTTAATATTTCTATCTATAAAAGTAACAAATATGTCTAGATCCTTTTATATAGTGACCTTGGAAACATTTAAAATTATAACCTTTATTCTATGAGGCCTCTAATTCAATAGTTTGAGTAACTCTTATACATATTTATATTGAGAGGTGCCTTTTCTATGGCGGAATATAACGGAGAAATGTAACTAGCATAATCACAAGTAAAGTGACCGATGAATACCAATAGGCACAACCAACCACTTAGTTTTATGAAGATAGTTGGATGTTCAACAAAGGATAAAATATATAATTTTATATCCATTATTCATACCGGATAGTTATAATCACAAAACATATTATTTAATATACAAAAAAAAACAAAAACTGATATGAAAAAATAAAAACATATTCTTACCAGTTTCTTTAACCACCCTTTAACTCAAGCTTATTTAAATCTTAATCAATATGCATTTAAGCATAACAAGATATGATGACTATGAAACTTGTTACTCTTAGGTTAATCTTGTTGATAAACCTAAACAAGTCCAAAATCTCATATAATATATAAATGCCTATCAACATAGTTATGTGTTAACATGGAATTGACATGTGACACTTTAATAAAATATTAAAATATTAAGTAAATACAAAATTTCCAATATAAACCCTAACCTAAAGTTAAAAACCAAAGAGATAATTTAAATTAATTAAAACTAAAAAAATTAAGAAAACTTGGATACATCTTACTATGCAATATGGAAGGATTCGAGTACATATGAAGGATTAACATATAAAATGAGTATAGATCCATCTTAACTCCACATTGCAAACCTTTTTGGGGTGCAAAATTCCCAAAAACATACATAAAAAAAATTGATCCCTATGAATGCTTGATAGATACAGAAATAAGAGAGATATATATTAAATTCTAAGATAATATGAACCCATATATCTTTGTATTTAGTAAAAAAAAAGTTATAATATATTCTATTGATTGTAAAATATTTTAATTTCACATAATTTCAGGTTATTAATCAATAATATTTCAAATGACAGTAGAGTTTCTTAACAAAAATGCCTTTTGAAAACAAATCTCCAGGTTTCTTTCACAATGGAGAGTTAGGTTTTTTTAGACACTCATGGGTTTTTTCCCTTCATAGTGACTTGTTACGAGCTTGTCACAACCCAAAAAAAAACCATAAATAAATTTTTTTATTTTATTTTTTCTTTATATTATTACTTGTCGTAACACTTAAATTGGCCACAAGATCTTATATAATTTTTGTCACATATATTTATGCATGTAAGATTAAATTGAATTGGTTCTATGCTTGTTGATAGGTTAAGCCCCTCGTGGTGTTTCCTTCAAATCATGATGAACTTATCGTAGTATTTCCAAGGTGATGTTTCTAGTTCTTTAGGTTTATTTTTAATGTCTTAGGTGTTAGGACTTAAACCTAAAACTAAGGCTTAGTCTTAACTACCCTTAAAGGTTCACCCTTCGTCACTAAACCTGCCCTCTTAAAACTAGTTGGAAAGGGTGTTTTAAAAGTGTAACATAAATATTTGTCACATGCTTTGGTTTAAAGTTGGATTATAAGTTTAAACTATGGTGATAACAATCACCATAGTTGTGACCAAAACCACGACCTTGGATGTCGTGGGGTGATACATTGTAAAGTTTGGCATGCAATTAATTAAAGGAAGGTATAAGGGAAAATACTAGAGCATCTAAATTAAAGATTGTATTAATGGTTTAACTTGGTCCTAGATGTGAGTTGATAGTGCAACCAAGTGCATTCAATGGAAAGTTTTGATCACATGCCTTGTGTCCCAAGAGGGAAATCGGCCCTCCACTTCTCATGATCTCATTCAAGGGTTTTGCAAAGGTTTTTAACATGTCTTTAAGATGTCTATAGGTTTTTGTTGCATTCACTCAGTCTGTAGTTGTTCGTTTGGAAGAAAACTCAACCATTCATGGATGCACTACATAGTCCTAGCTTTTTCTCTTTACGATCTGATAAAGAATATTTATTTGTATCTAACTTTTACTTAAAGGTTTTTAACAGTTCAGTTAATGGTGAGATAGCCTCCATTACGGCCTCGGCCTTTTTGGTTTGTCATGGATTATGAAGGGAAGTCGTTCCTTCTTCAATATTTAGAAAAGGATTTGTAGCCTACCTATCTTAACCAGGTAAAAACTTCTCCAATGTCCATTCTGCAAACTCGACTTTTTTAAGGTTTTAAACTAAAAATTATAGATTTTAACTTGTGGTTTTTGGTCGTTGTGCATACAAGGAGAAGTAACGGGAAAACAGGAGGATCCAACCCCTGGCCCTCTTTATTTTCATTGAAGGTGAGTTTTCAGTATAGGAGTCTTATGAATTGTTCATTTCATTTCTAAGGAAGTGGCTTTTATAAACTTGAAATTTTAATGTGCAGGTGGATTTAGGTTGCTAATAAATCGTCGGGAGAACCTGGCTTCATTCTCAAGACCCATACTTCATTGGAAATATAAGGGTTTTCACCCCCAATATTTTCCTCTATTCATTATACTTATTACAGTTTATATTTCATATTTTTTTAACCATGTGAATGTGGATTACAGGTTGTTAAGAATGGCCTAGAGAGTGCGGTGACATGGTCACCTCCTCCCAAGCCTCCTTCTTCTCTGTACAGAGGTGATGTTTTTAATCTAACATTGTTTTGAAATAGAAGAATGTATTCTTGAAACCTTTTTCATTCGTATGGTACTAACACCACTTATTTTGGTGCATGTAACTAGTGACGTGATGGCTTTCAATGCACAACTGGGATCCATCGACAGTGTCATGGTAAGGCTCTGGTAGATTAAAGGTTGGAATCGTTTCCCATTGGGTTTGAAATCCAAAAGTGGATATGGATTTCACATCCACTGCATAGACAAGTTTTAATCGTCTTATGTTAAACCCCTATGGATTTGTACTAGCTTATAATACGGATTTGCAGCCTCTCATGTTTCAATGTGTTTGATTTTCCATCCTATTCAGAGGTACATTACGTTTTTGTTCTAAACAACAGATGCCAATAGATGGGCTTACAACCACGATAATGTTGACATTTGGAAAACCCAGTTAAAATCCGATTGTAAATTGGTTTTCACATGTTAAGGAATAAGTTGATTTACACTTGGATTTTGCGATCCTATTGTTTGTTTAAATGCTCGATCAAATCGATCTAATCTCAGGTATGTATTCCCAAGTTCTGATACTATTCATTTGTATTGTGTTATTGATTTGAGAATAGATTTACCCTGCAATTGCATTCAGTTCTGATTATTGTTTAGTTTGTTATGTTGACCTGTGAGCTGGACATGTATTGATTTTCTTATAAAATATTACATTCGAGTATTTTAGAATTGTTTCCAAATGGGTATGAATAGTTATTTGATAGTGGCCCTATATTTGATTAATGTTATGTTAAAACGTAGATATGGAGATTCATATTCTAGTTTTTTTAAGTGAAAAAGCCTTTTGGCTCTACTCTATATATTTATGAATATTTTATGCGTCTGTCTGCAATTTTTTCATTTAGTGATTATATTCTTTGATTTATCATTTGGGTTATTTGGTTCATTGTTTACTTTTTCATTCCTTCCTTAAATTCGTTGTTAACTACGTTAATGAGATATGTTGTAACTAGTAGGTACTCTCAAAACATAATTTTAAATTAGAAGAAGTTATAAATTAATGAAGAACATGTAACATAGATAAAATTTGTGTGAATAAACTCAGATCCTAGGGCATTCAATTACTTTGAATGAATTATATCTAGTATACATTTAAAAATATTTTAAAGGAAAATATGTAGAGATACTTTAAAATATTAGCACAATCTATGATTTGAGAATTACTCTGGTTGATCGAGTACTGGGTTGGTTGATTATGGTACATTCATTCATACCCTTTAGTTGTTTTAAAATTTAGTCCTCTCTAATCTGGGTATGGAAGACCAAACATAGACTAGTTTGAAAATGCATATAATATTTACATAATGACTTTTAAACAAAGATAATAAGATTTGAAATACTTTTACATTTCGTAAATAAATAACAGTTTATACTAAATCATAATATGGAAATAGGAAAAGGTTAGGAACAGATGCATAGTATGATTCCATATTAAAATGTATTTACAATTCATATGTATACTTTGTCAATGTAAATAGATAATAAATCGAGTAGGAAACCTGGCGCCACCATCAGGAAAATGGAACTGAAGCTGTCATTCCTCCCAACCAAACTCCTAGCGAAACCAAGTCTTACTTTCTCTAGAACCCTAAGCCTATTTGCTGAACCAAAAGGAGAAAATATTATCAATGTACTATCTCTTTGCATCAACATTTCAATTCCCCATCCATCACCAACCTCCTGCTTTCTTGATGGACATACTGTTTTATAGTATTTTTCTTAGGACTTGGTAATTTATGAGCCTCCTTCTCTTTATTAGTCTACAATGAGTTTTGACCTGATTTTGGGGAATATTCCTCATACATCATTTGTGTTCTCACTCAGCATCTTTCGCCACTTATCTTTTCCCCTTGTGGGTCAGCAAATTCTCTTTCAACAACTACTTTAGTTATAATCCCTCTAAGTGTTTTATTTATTAAATAAAAATAATCCATTGGAATCATTTTGACTTTATTTTCAAAATATTTAAAAAATAATAATTATTCCAAGTAATAATAGATTACAATGATTTGGTGTATCATATACACCTCCCCTTAACGATAACACTGTCCTCGGTGTTATTATTTTTATGTCTTCATTCTTCCATTATTTCATCTTGAAATAGAATTGGATATGCCTCCCGCATATTACTCTGCAATTCCCAAGTGGATTCCTCTGGACTAAGGTGCTTTGATTTCACCTGACTTGTCCAATGGTACAGTTCCAGAGCAAAAGTTCTCTCATGACGAGATTACACTCCAATTCCATCTGAAATTATCTTTCGGGTTCCACCTGTATAACATTCCAGTCAATCACATGAGTATCATTATGAACACATTTCTTCATAATGGAAACATAAAAAACATTATGTACTTCTATTGTAGGTGGTAATGCTAACTGATATGCTACTGATCCAACGTTTGCCAAATTTTCAAATGGCCTGCAATACCTAGAAACTTTGAGTATCTTCCCAATCTTATAAATATTTTATTGGGTTTTACCTTTGTGTATACATGTTCTCCTACATGGAACTATCGAGGAGCTATTTTCAATTCTACATAAATATTTTGCTTGTCTTGGGAAACCTTCAAATTTTGATGTACTGGTTTCACTGTTATTTCCATATCTTTCAACAATTCAAGACCTAACATTAATCTATCGAAGAGACTACTCCAAGATATTGGAGTGTTACACTTTTCTCTGTATAGAATTTCAAATGGAATCATTCTAGCAGAAACTTGGAAATGATTGTTATATGAAAATTATACTAAGTTCAAGTGATCTTCCCACTTACCAGGTTGATCCATTATGTACATTCTAAGCATTTATTCTAGAATATTATTTACTCTTTAAGTTTGTACATCAGTTTGAGGATGATATGTAGTGCTCAAATTTAATTGGGTGCAAAGTCCTTTAAACAAGGATTTCCAAAAATTTCCTGTAAATTTTACATCTGTATCCGAGATTAATACTTTAGGTACACCATGCAATCTGAAAATTTATTTCATAAAAATATCAACAATGTTAACACCCTTATAATTATATTTTACTGGAATAAAGTGAGCTTCTTTACTTAATTTATCCACTACGACCACGATTGAGTCATGTTGTGTAACATTCTTAGGTAAATATGTTATGAAATCGAAGTCGATCACTTTCCATTTCCACTCTAGAATGTTTAATGGCTGCAATAATCATGTTGGATGTTGGTGGTCAACCTTTACCTATTGAAATTCAATTTATCGTTCTAAATATTATGCTACATCTTTCTTCATATTAGGCCAGAATAAAAAAAATTGTCATAGTGATCATTTTCTGATATCTAGGGTGTCCTGAATAAGATCGTTTATGTAATTCATCCATAATAGTTACTTTAATATCTATTGATCTAGGTATATATAATCTACCTTTATGTAGTAATAGCCCTCTTTTGGTTAGACTAATATCTATTTTTATTTGATTCATTTAATTTTTTGTGTCATTTTCCTTTAGGTTTTGATACTCTTTATCAAAATTTCTTGATTTTAAAATTTAATTTTCTAAATATAATTCATGGTTATTTATTTCATATAGTGGGTTTGTGTGACGAACTAGAGTGTCTGCAACTTTATTCTCTTTTTCTTTCATATATTTTATTTCAAAATCATATTCGCTTAGAAATGACAACCACCTAGCTTGTCTAGCATTAAGATTATGTTGATCAAACAAGTATTTTAAACTTATATTATCTGACATTAGTAACAATCTTCAGTCGATGAGGTAGTTTTGTTCCATCTTTAGTGCATATATGATGGTAGCTAGTTCTAGGTCATGAGTAGCATAATTACTCTCATGTTCTTTTAACTTCGTAGACTTGTAGGCCATCATCTAGTTTTATTGGATTAATACTCTTCCTAAACCTTCTTTACATGTGTTGATGCATATGACAAAATATTCAAAAGGATCAACAATTTTTAAGATAGGAGTTGTGGTTAACAAATGCTTTAATTTATCAAATCTTTTAGTACATTTCTCGCTCCAATCAAATTTATTACGTTTCTTCTGTAAGGAAGTTATGGGGTAAGTTATGTTGGAGAATCCTTTAATGAATTTTTGGTAGTATCCAGTAATCCGCATGAATGATCTTGTGTTGGTCACATTCTTTGGAACATGTCATTTAGTGATATCCTTAATCTTATTGGGATCGATAGGCATCCCATCTTTAGACACCACATGCCTTAGATACTAAATTGTTTCTTTAAAGAAGTTGCACTTGCTAAAATTAGAAAACAATTGTTGTTCCCTTAACACTTGTAAAATTATATTTAATTATTCTTCATATTGTTGTTTATTTTTAGAGTAGACCAATATGTCATCGATAAAGATGGCTACGAATTTATCTCGATATTTGCTTAAACTACTATTCATTAAACACATAAAATTTGTCAGGGCGTTTGCTAACCCAAAGCGAATTATGACAAACTAGTAATCACTGTATCTGGTTCTAAAAGCAGTTTAAAATATGTCTTCGTCCTTGATCCATACCTAATGGTAGATATTAAATCTATTTTTGAGTAGTTACCCCTCGAAACTAGGCGAATAGATCGTTAATCTAGGGAAAAGGATATTGATTTTTAATAGCCATTTTGTTTAATTGTTGATAATCTACACATAGTCTCAAAGTGCGATATTTTTTCTTTAAAAATAAGATCAGTGCTCCCAAAGGGGAAACACTAGGTTGAATGTACTTTTGATAAATTAGCTCCTATAATTGCGATTTAAGTTCAGTAAGATCTACTATATTTATCTAATAGGGATCTTTCAATGTTGCTACCTCCCTTGGTACAAAATCGATCATAAAGTCTATATTCCTCTTCGGAGGTAGTCTGGGAACTTCTTCCAAAAATATGTCTCTAAAATATTTTTAAAATGGTATATCCTCTATTTTAAGTTGATTATATTTCTCTTTGTCATCCATTACATAGACTGTAAAAACTTTGCATCCCTTACGTACAGAAATTTTCATCTGTAACGAAGAGATTTCTATTATGGTAACCTTTCAGGGAATTCCTTTTACAGTAATCGTATTACCTTTATCATCTAAACATGTAAATGTTTTATCATAGTAGTTAAACATAACTCTATGTTTCTCTAACCAGACCATTCCTAGCAGCAAATCATAAGACCCTAACGATAATATGTTTAAGACAACATGTGTCTTCAATTCATTCATAATAAATTCACAGTTTTTCATGTAACTAATGACTTTATGTTTTGTTCAAGTAGCAAGTTGTACCAACCAGGACTTTTCAAACTTCTCTTGTTGTAATTTATATAATTATACAATTCTAGGTGATACATAACTTAGACTTACACCTAGATCAATCAGTATAGAAATGGGTTTGTCTTTTATCACATCTTTGATTTTGATCGTTGATGTTTGCTGGTATGCTTATTGATTCTCCAATGCTGCCTTGATTCTAGGCATGCTTCTTTCCATATATCCCACTGTAGTAGATTCTTGAATTGAGTGAACATTATTAGAAAAAAATATTTCTTATGGGGAAATATTTAAAGTAATGTGGCTCAGCACATTCCTAGCATTTTAGTGGTTCTCTCTGTGCAGTATTTTTATTAAATGAAGATGGTTGTTCCCTTTCTTTTGTTGCATGATTCATTGGCTTAAAGTTTTTATAATTATTCCCTTGATATCCTTGGTAGTTATTTCCAGTCTTCTTATAAAACTTAGTATTTTTGTTTTTCCTGATCAAATTTGTCACATATTTTAGTTTCCTAGTTAGGTATGTTTTCCCTTTTATTCTTATTCTTATCATAGAAGAAGTTTGCTTTTCTCATTTCCTCTTCTAGAGTTTTTGGATTATCATACTCAATTCTCTCTTTAAACATAAGAGGTAAAAAACTGAGAAAGCGTTGTATTTTTGGTTTCTCGTTAACGATATAAGGCACATAATGAAGTAAACTTTTAAGAATTTATTGCATATTTCTTTCATGGTCATTGCACTTAATCTGAATTCACTGAATTCTATGAATTTTTCTTCATAATATTATTCTCACAGATACTTTCGTTTAAAATGTGTATTGAAGGCTTTCAATTTTACATAACATTCTTTTATGCCTTTTACTTTCTTTGTCTTGCCACTAGATATTTTCTCTTCATGTTAAGTTATGGATGGCCATTTTTGCTTTTAATTCATCAGAATAGATATAAATATGGAAATACTTCTTCATTCTAGATAACCAAGATTTCACTTCTTCTCCTTTTTTGATCTCTCCGTTAAACATAGGAGGTTTGATATTTTTGAATTCACCCATATTTCTTCATGCGGTTTGTATTTCTTTTACTTTTGCTTACTATCACTACTTTCACTAGAATCTCTATGTTTTTTCAGTTTTATTTTTTGTTGATTCTTCACTGAAAGATTCAGTCTCATGTTTGGAAAACTCTAGTTTCCTTACCTTACGTTTGTAAGGTGTAGTTATTTCCATGTTAAGATTGAGTTCTTTAGTTTTCTCTTTTTCATTACTCTATATTTTAGACAACATAATGTTATTTAACTCATCTTGTGCTTTCAGGATATGTTTGTTATCTTCTTTAGCTCGTTTTAGTTCTTCACTTAATTCCTTTATTGCTTGTTGTAATTCAGATGATTTATCATTCCTAATCTCATTTACATTTATCCATTTTTCACCATCCCTTATGTTACCTTCTTCATTGTTTATTGGATTTCTAGGATGTCATTCCTCCTTAGCAAACATTCCCACATTTTCTATATTGTCCTGCAAAAAACAAGGTTATTTTTCTCTTTATGTTCATAAGAGAGTCAAACCACAACAAAATAAAGTTATTTTTATGTTTTATTTGTTTCAGTGCTGGGCTCATTTAGGAAAAGAGTTGTCACCATGCTTTGATACCATTTTGTCACAAACCCAAAAAAACCATAAATATTTTTTTTTTAAATTTTTTCTTTATATTATTACTTGTCGTAACATTTAAAGTTGGCCGCAACATCTTATAACTATCGTCACATATATTTATGCATGTAATATTAACTTGAATTGGTTCTACACATGTTGACAGGTTAAGCCCCTCGTGGTGTTGCCTTCAAGTCATGACGACCTTATCATAGTCTTTCCAAGGTGATCTTTCTGGTTCCTTAGGTTTATTTTTAATGTCTTAGGTGTTAGGACCTAAGACTAAAACTAAGGCTTAGGCCTAACTACCCTTAAATTTTCACCCTTCGTTATTAAACCCACCTTGTTAAAACAAGTTGGAAAGGGGGTTTTAAAAGGGTAACATAAATATTTGTCACATGACTTGGTTTAAAGTTCAATTATAACTTTAAACTATGGTGCAAACAATCACCATAGATGTGACCCTAGACATGACCTTACATATCGTCATGTGCTACGTTATAAATTTCGGCATGTGGTTAATTAAAGAGAGGTTCAAGGTAAAATTCCATCGCGTATAAATTAAATATTAGAAAGAAAAAAATAACTTCGCCTTGGCTGCAAGTTGACGACGTAGCCAGGTGTATTCAATGGCATGTTTTGACCACATGCATTGTGGCATGAGAGGGATATCTATCCTCCACTTGTCATGATCTCATGAAAGGGTTTTTCAAAAGGTTTTAACACATCTTTAAGTTTTCTGGAGGTTTTTTGTTGCATTCGTTCGGTCTGTAGCTGTTTCTATGGAAAAAAACTCAGCCATTCATGGTTGTACTGCAGAGTCCTGGATTGGGCTCTTTACGGTATAATAAATAAGATTTATTTGTATCTAAGTTCTACTTGAATATTTTTAACAATATGGTTAATGGAGAAGTGTCCACCATTACAGCCTCGAACTTTCTGTTTTGTAGTGGGTTATGAAGGGAAGCGAGTCCTTCTTTGAGTTTTAGCAAAGGATTTACAGCCTTCCTAGCTTAACTAGGTAAACAATTCTCCAATTTCCATTCTCCAAACTTGATCTTTTTAAGGTTTTAAAGTAAAAATTAGAGTTTAACTTGTGGTTTTTGGTCATTTTGTAGGTAAGGAGAAATAAGGGGAAAATAGGAGGAGTAGACCCCTGGCCCTCTCTATGTTCATTAGAGGTAGGCTTTCAGTCGATTCTTATGAATTGTTCATTTCATTTCTAAGGAGTGGTTTTATAACCCTGAAATATTAATGTGTAGGTGGATTTAGGTTATTAATTAAGCTTTAGGTGAACCTAGCTTCATTCTCAAGACCCATACTTCATTAGCTAGGTAAGGGTTTTCACCCCCAATTTTTTCCTCTATTCATTATACTTATTATAGTTTATATTGCATATTTTTTTAACCATGTGAATTTGGATTGAAGGTTATTGATTCTAGCTTGACAAGGGTGGCGACAAGGTCACCTCCTCTCAGGCCTCGTTCTTCTCTATACATAGGTGATGGTT
The DNA here is from genome assembly GCA_001517045.1 of Pseudotsuga menziesii. NCBI lineage: Eukaryota > Viridiplantae > Streptophyta > Pinopsida > Pinales > Pinaceae > Pseudotsuga > Pseudotsuga menziesii. The sequence goes on along the minus strand of LPNX010740665.1, from coordinate 61,722 downwards.
TTCATCTAACATTGTTTTGAAATAGAAGAACATATTTTTGAAACATTGGTCATTAGTATGCTACTAACGCTACTTAGTTTGCTACATGTAACTACCAACACGATGGATTGGAATGCACAACTTGGATCATCCGACAGTCACACGATAAGGCTTTGGTAGTGTTGCAGCTGCAACTGTTTTCCCAAATTTTTCAAAATTTTGGACCCTCCTTTTAATTTTATCTTGTTGGGGAGTGTTTAAGATTCCTGAACTCTATCTTCCCTCTGCTATGATTTTGGATTTTCCTAAGTTTGATTTGATTTTAGCTGTTTACCACTTTTGGAGGTTCAATGATATAAAACTGCTAATTCTTTTGACTATGGAACTTAACATTTTGGTTTTCGATGGTTTGGTTTTATCGCTGTTGGAGGTTGGTTGAAAATTGAGTCGGGGTTATTTGACCTCTATGACGCCGCTATTTTGGAAATGAGACAAAAAAATTTGACCGCTACAGAACCTTAAGATTTTTCGAACACTTAGCATTTTTGATGATTTTTTCCTGTCTAAATGAGGTTCCTGATCACTATTGAAAGTCTATTGATGAGTGATTCAGGGCACTAGTCCTCTTTGCAGCCTGCCGTTTCGAAGGACAGATAATGATATTTTCGACGGATAATTCTTAGTCTTGTTTTTTCCATGGCTTTACTGCTTAAACCATTTGATCGGAGGGTTAGTCTCTTATGTCGCTGACACAGCGGTTGCGTTGAGCTCATCATCGTCGGTATTTAGTCGTTGAAACTTCCGATCACTGCAATTTTCATTTGAAAGAGGAAGCTGTAGTTCTTTTGTCTTCCGCAACAGAAGCTCCATAATGCACTAACCACCTAACGTTTATGTCATTCCTTTCGCTGACGAGGAGTTTTCCTCCCGATGCTTTAGTATTTAGTCTTTTCGACACCGATAGACTTAATAGTCTTGCGGAACTTGTTGTCTGTCGAAAGTTTGCCATTGCGGCTCCAGAGCGGACTAACCATCCGCCATATAAATTTTCCTTTCACCGATGTGTGGTTCAACCTTTTGGCTTTGCGATGATAGATTTTTGTTTTTATCAGAAGTCTTTTGAACATTAAACCAGGGCCATGGTGCTTTACGCGGCCGCCATTGCAGAAGCCAATGAATGAACATTCCGACAATTAGTGCTTATCCTTGCCAATTGCTGATGCTGTAGTTTTAGTGGAAAATAGTTCCGATCTCCGATACATTGACAACAAATTTTTATGTTTTTTTTTTTGTCGATGATGTATTTGATCACGGAAGCTACAGTCTGATGGTCTTCCACCATTGTGGCTCCTCAATGAACTGATCATCCGATTGTTATATTTTTTTCACCCGCCAAAGTGGATTATCTAGCAAATGATTAGTGTCTTTTCCTTCCGACTGTCGGTAGGGTTTTCCCATCGTGTTTTTGTTGTGCCGTTACTCTACTTTATGGGATGGAAGATTTTTCCCATGAGTGTTGGTCAAGTCAAAGTTTATATGATGAAGAGCACAGTTTGGGGGTTTTGGTGTACTGAAGAGTGGTGGTTACTTTGTCTTTTCATGCTTTAATTTTGTGTGTATTGATGAAATTCATGTTACTTTGTCAAATGCTAATTGATATAATGATTGGTTATTCATGACAGGGCGATTGCTGCTGTAGAGAAGACATATCTAAAGGACAAAGCAGAAGGGAGCTAGCTTAAGAAAAGAAAAATGAAGAAGCAGAAATAGAGAAAAGAAAAAGCAAGCTAGGTTCAAGCTCAACTGGATCTAGCAAGAGACCAATGGATTACTGAGCAAAATAAATAGAGGTAGAGGCCCAGTCTTGGGAAAGTTCGGCAGTTACCAAGCTGGTCCCTTTCTCATAAAAATGCTCTTAAATCATAATTATGAAATGTAACATATTGTATAAATCATGAGCACTCACAAAGGAAAAAATTGTGAGATTAAAAGGTTGGGGGAGCCCAAAGGTCACCCAGTGGGGCAACCCAAAGGTTTTGCTGTTTTATATAAATATAATAAAGTTAGAGGAAATAAGGGACTTTTTCCCAGTTATATTTATGAAGACATATTGTAAGAAGAACTATTTCCTTTTGCAATAGATAATCACAATTTACCTATTGGAGAAAGCTTGGTGGAATGTTCAAATGTTGTGCTATGGATTTGTTCTAGAGGAACTATTTCATTTTTAGCTTTGTGCCCATTAACTGTGAAGTTGTTCTAACTCTTTGAACCTATGTTCTTGTATGAATGTTCTCTGGTTTATTTTATGAAAATTTCCACTATGAGTAATGAATGCAGTTCATAAACAATTGGCTATCTGGTTGTTCAAATATCTTTAAATGTTCATGTGTTTTGAAAGAAGTATTAGGTATCTGTGATTTTTCATAATGCATGTACAAAATACATTACTCATCAATGAATGATAATCTTGCTCCCTAGGGATAGGTTAGGTAGTTAGTTTTAATTTCTTGCTGTGTGTGATTCAGATGCGAGAGAGTTTAAGACAAGAGGTAAGAACCTATGCATCACATTGTGACTACTCCTCGTATGCTCTATCAATCTGTATTCTTAGATAGGCACTTGCATTATCATAAATAAAGTCAAAAATACAAAAATATATACGGTGTACAGGGCCGCAACCGGCAAAACCCTTTGTTTTTGTTACTTGACCTATGGTCGCCAGACTGCAAACCGGACGGATTCCCTACACCAAACAGTCACGGGATAGTTGGAAACATTGACTAGGGAGAATCTCTTGCTGTTGTTTCCTGTGAATTTCCAGGCCTCAACAGTTTCTAGTGCTAGAAGGAGGGCCGCCAGTGCATGGCTGGCCGGGAAAATCCATTTCCTCAAAATAACTCCACCAGTGATAGTTTTGAAAGCAGTATATTTCCTCATCCAAATACTGAAGAGAATAGAGAACATTTGTTTACTGTAGACAACCAAGTAGTAAATGATCTGAGAAGACACACGCGGGCATATGTGAAGAATATTGGAGGATTACTGATTATCCCTGACTTACCCAGAAAGTGAATACAAGAAGAAAGACCGTCCTGTATTGGAAGACTCAGTGTTGGTTGGAGATTTGGAAGAACTTGTAGAAATACCCTTACAGGAAGTTGTTCAGCCTTTGAATCAAGTGGGACCAGAGACCCCTTACTGTTCACCTTTTCATACTACTATTGATTCACCACCTCACTCTCCACCCAGACTCATGGCAGGCATAAACACAAATAATCCACCCAACCCACCAAATCCACCACCTGCTTGGAAAGCCAGATCACCTTTAAACCTAACACCTCCTTTGCATGACTTACCTCAGGATTTTGAGAAAAATCTACCCAAATTTGACCCAAGTGAAAAGATTTTAGTAGATTATCACTTACAAAGATTTTACTTGGCCATAGAAGGATTAAGGGCTGGAGAACACGAAGATATAGTCTACATACTTTTTCCACATACCCTTAAAGGAGAAACAACCTCATGGTATTTTGGTTTGCCTGCAAACTCAATCCCAGACTGGGATACTTTTGAAAGAATATTCAGAAATAAATATGCAGCCCAGAAAACCCATGCAGCACTAATGAAAGGTTTATGCGCTTTGAAGAAAGAAAGAAAAGAAAAGGTGCATAGTTTTACACAAAGGTTTGCTGCTTATCTTAAGAATTTTTCTGTAGCTGATAAGCCTTCTGATAAAGTTTTGATTGAATATTATACTTCATCTTTAGGGCCTGATTTGGCCATGTTTGCCAAGGCGCAAGTCAAACCTACGTTGTCAGAGACTTATGAAGAAGCTGAAAAAGAAAGCATAGAAGATTATCCTGAGTAGTCAGGAGAGAAAACTTTTGGTAAGAAAGCCTTATTATTGTCTAAGCCTAAGGAGGAATATTCGCATGACTTTGAAGGGATGGTAAAGATGATGCAGAAACTTTCCAACAGAATAATAGATTTGGAAAAGGAGAAGGAAGCTCAGAAATATTACAAGCCTTACTATGAAAGGGGAGGAGACAATAATCAATCTAAACCTCCTCCACATAGTCCTGCATCAATGAACTTAACAGAGGTAGGTATGGATAACTTCTGCACCTTTCACCAACAGCCCCATTCTGAAAAAAATTGTCCTCAATGGATAAATTCAATTACATTAGTAATGAATCAGCTTTTGGATTCTAAATTGATTGAGGACAGTGATGAAGAGGAAAAGCGTAGTAAGACCATAGAAAAACAAGAGAATGATACCATGTTTTTATGGGATTGTGTCTCGCTGTTTGATACATGAAAAAGTACTCTAAAACCTGAGAATATACCAATGACAAAAAAAATACCTGAATTTGGACAATTCAATAATCTCAAAGATTAAGAAGTTGCAAGAGAATGCCAAGAAACAGCCAAAGAACAATATTGAGGACAAAGTACCTGAAATCACCATTATCAGCCAAGATCCAAAGCAAATCAACAAGCCTACTAAGCCTATGGAAGACCAAGTAGGTGTTAACAAAGAAAATACTAAAATGCCTGAAGAACCAGAGGAAGAGATACCCACCGAAAACCAAACTATGGAGGAATATGTCAAATCAATTGGGGAAGGGAAAGCTAGGTTTAAAACCCTACCTTTCCTTCTGACTCTGGAAATTTTGAACCATAAGGTGCATAATTGTCTAGTAGATTTTGGATCATCAGTGAATGTTATGCCACTCACAGTTTGCAAAAAAATTAATGGGCAGCCAAAACCTACTGCTTGGGAAGTTACTCAATTAGATAGAGCTAGTGTCAAAGTAGTGGGGGAAATGGAGAATGTTCTCATTCGTTTATCTGCAAATGAAAAGATATGTCAATTTATTGATATTGTGGTGGTAGACATACTGGATGGGTATGGACTTATTCTGAACCGAGACTGGTTTGCAAGGTTAAAGGGGTATTTTGCTCCAAATTGGTCACATTTATGGTTTCCTCATAAAGGGGTCCCAAACCAAATCAAAATTTTAAGGGAACTCTACATGAAGCACACTATCACTAAGTTGGAAGAAAGAAATGAATCTGCAAATTCTGTTTTGGTGAATTATCTAATTGAACTAGAACCAGGAAACTACCATGCGAAAGAAGCTAGCCGTACATCAAACACCCATCCCAATCTCCTTCAGCTTTCGCGGGTTGATGAGATTGATTGTAAAGTAGTAGTTTCAGTTTCAGATATAGTTTTTTCAAGACCAGTAGATGTAATTTTTGATAATGGGTAGGCCTTTCTCATTTTGTAGTCAAGCCTAGCTCCTTAACTTACAAGTTATCATATTTACAGGGGTGGGCAGAGCAATAACCAGTTAGTGGTTTAATTCTCAAATTTTATTTTTCTTGATTTTTATGTTTCTTGATTATCTTGTACATAAATAAATTGATTTGGTTGTTTATTTTGATTTATTTTATTTTTGCTTTGATTTAGTCTAGATTTTAATTGATTTCAATAAAAAGAGGCAAACTTTTGGTTGCATGGAGGACATCAGAATTCTGGATTAACTAAAATCCTTGATTATAAGACTGTGTACTATTGTTTTATCTGATAAGAATTTCTTCTAGTTTAGCAGTTTTCCTAAATGGCTATGAACACATTGAAGTCCTGCTTAATCCCTGTAAAATAACTCAAGTTTAAAAGGTCTGGAATACTATTTCGAGGCTTCATCCATCTCACATTTAAAAATGTCTTAGGGGGTGACAGCAAAATACCCATGGAAAGGAAGCAGGGTAAGCAGTATATTATATATAAATGATCCCATGCCAAGAATTGAAATCCAAAAGAAAAATAAGAGTAAAAAATCTCCTAAGAAAGCAATATGTATCAAAACAAAGTACTGAACCATACAAGTACAAATTTTCCAAAGTTCTTCTTTGTCCATGAGTTGAAAATCAATACATCTCTCACACAAAAGGACACTATGGATAGAGGAGCTTGAATAAAAAATTCAGAAAGAAAGGCATGAGGAGGACTCAGAAGGACAAAAAGTCCAAAAGCACAAAAAAGGTGCAAAATGGCATGGGAATGAGGAACAAATGAATATTTCTTTTTACCATATGTTACAATCCTGTGGTGTCTGAGCTGGAAGCTACCTGAAGATGGAGGTAAAAAATGAAATTCATCTTCCTGGCCTCAAAAGAGTTATCTTGACTTTGAGATCTTGGTTCCCATTTTCCTAAATTGGACTATCATCAATGATTAAAAGTACATATATTTGCCATTTGGGAAATCCAAACATCTAGAAAAATTCAACATGTTGGTTTTATTGTCAAATAATCTGTTACTTAAGGAAGAAATTGTCCAGAGATCTAGGTTCACCATGTAATCGCCAATTGTTGCAACTGCAACTGTTTTCCCAAATTTTTCAAAATTTTGGACCCTCCTTTTAATTTTATCTTACTGGGGAGTGTTTAAGATTCCTGAATTCTATATTCCCTTTGTTACGATTTTGGATTTTCCTGAGTTTGATTTGAGTTCGAATGTTTACTACTTTCGGAGGTTCAATGATATAAAACTGCCAATGCTTTTGACTGTGGAACTTAACATTTTGCTTTTCGATGATTTGGTTTTATCGCTATCGGAGGTTGGTTGAAAATTGAGTTGGGGTTATTTGACCTCTATGACGCCGCTGTTTTGGAAACGAGACAAAAAAAATTTACCGCTACACAACCTTAATATTTTCTGAACACTTAGCATTTTCGATGATTTTTTCCTGTCTAAATGAGGTTCCTGATTGCTATCTGAAGTCTATTGATGAGTGATTCTGGGCACTAGTCCTCTTCGCAGCCCACCATTTCAGAGGATAGATAATGAATTTTTCGACGGATAATTCTTAGTCTTGTTGTTTCCATGGCTTTACTACTTAAACCATTTGATCAGAGGGTTAGTCTCTTGTTTCGCCGACACGGTGGTTGCGTTGAGCTCATCATCGCCGGTGTTTAGTCATTGAAAATTCTGATCACTGCAGTTTTCATTTGAAAGCGAAAGACGTAGTTATTTTGTCTTCCGCAATGGCGGCTCCATAATGCACTAACCACCTGATGTTTATGTCGTTCCTTTCGACGACAAGGAGTTTTCCGCCCGATGCTTTAGTATTTAGTCTTTTCAATGTCGATAGACTTAATAGTCTTGCGGAACTCGTTGTCTGTCGAAAGTCCGCCGTTGTGGCTTCGGAGCGGACTAACCATCCACCATATAACTTTTCCTTTCGCCGATGTGTGGTTCAACCTTTTGGCTTTGCGATGATAGATTTTTGTTTTTATTGGAAGTCTTTTGAACATTAAACCGGGGCCATGGTGCTTTACATGACGACCGTTGTGGAAGCCAATGAATGGACATTTTGACGATTAGTGCTTATCCTCGCCGATCACCGATGCTATAGTTTTAGTGGAAAATAGTTCCTATCTCCGATACATCGACAACATCTTTTTATGCTTTTTTTTTATCGACGATGTATATGATCACGAAAGCCAGAGTCTGATGGTCTTCTGCTATTGCGGCTCCTCAGTGAACTGATCATCCGATTGTTATAGTTTTTTAGCCCGCCGAAGTGGATTATCTGCCAAATGATTAGTGTCTTTTGATTTCGACTGTCGATAGGGTTTTCCCGCCGTGTATTTGTTGTGTCGTTACTCTACTTTATGGGATGGCAGATTTTTCCCATGAGTGCTGGTCGAGTCAAAGTTTCTGTGATGAAGAGCGCAGTTTGGGGGTTTTGGTGTACTGAAGAGTGGTGGTTACTTTGTCTTTTCATGCTTTAATTTTGTGTGTATTGATGAAATTTGTGTTACTTTGTCAAATGCTAATTGATCTAATGACTGGTTATTCATGACAGGGTGATTGCTGCTATAGAGAAGACGTATCTAAAGGACAAAGCAGAAGGGAGCTAGCTTAAGAAAAGAAAAATGAAGAAGAACAAATAGAGAAAAGAAAAAGCAAGTCGGGTTCAAGCTCAACTTGATCTAGTGAGAGACCAATGGATTACTGAGCAAAATAAATAGAGGCAGAGGCCCGGGCTTGGAAAAGTTCAGCAGTTACCAAGCTGGTCCCTTTCTCATAAAAATTCTCTTAAATCATAAATCTGAAATGTAACGTATTGTATAAATCATGAGCACTCACAAAGGACAAAATTGTGAGATTAAAAGGTTGGGGAAGCCCAAAGGTTTTGCTGTTTTATATAAATATAGGAAAGTTAGAGGAAATAAGGGACTTTTTCCCAATTAGGTTTGTGAAGACATATTGTAAGAAGAACTATTTCCTTTTGCAATAGATAATTACAATTTGCCTGTTGGAGAAAGCTTGGTGGAATGTTCAAATGTTGTGCTATGGATTTGTTGAAGAGGAACTATTTCATTTTTAGCTTTGTGTCCATTAACTGTGAGATCGTTCTAACTCTTTGAACCTATGTTCTTGTATGAATGTTCTCTGGTTTATTTTATGAAAATTTCCACTATGAGTAATGAATGCTGTTCATAAACAATTGGCTATCTGGTTGTTCAAATATCTTTAATTGTTCATGTGTTTTGAAAGAAGAATAAGCTATCTGTGATTTTTCATAATGCATGTACAAAACACATTACTCATCAATGAATGATAATCTTGCTCCCTAGGGAAAAGTTAGGTAGTTAGTTTTAATTTCTTGTTGTGTGTGATTCAGATGTGAGAGAGTTTAAGATGAGAGGTAAGAACCTGCACATCACATTGTGATTGCTCCTCGTATGCTCTATCAATATGCATTCTTAGATAGGCACTTGCATTATCATAACTAAAGTCAAAAATACAAAAATATGTATGGTGGACCGGGCCGAATCGGCAAAACCCTTTGTTTTTGTTACTTGACCTACGATAGCCGGACCGCAAACTGGATGGATTCACTACACCAAATAGTCATGGGCTAGTTGGGAACGTTGACTGGGGAGAATCCCTTGCTGTTGTTTCCTGCAATTTTCCAGGCCTCAACAGGTAGATTAAAGGTTGCAATAGTTTCCAGTTGGGTTCGCGGTCCAAAAGTGGATACAGATTTCACAACCACTTCACACATAAGTTTTAATTTTCTTATGTTAAACCATTATGGGTTTGTACTAACTTATAATACGGCTTCTCATCTTCTCATATTTCAATGTGTTTGATTTTCCATCTTATTCGGATGTACATTACATTTTTTATCTAAATGGTGGATTCCAATATATGGGATTACAACCATGATAATGTTGATAGTTGGAAATCTTGGTTAAAATTAGATTGTAAATTGGTTTTCACATGTTAAGAAATAAGTGGATTTAGATTTGGATTTTGCGATCCTATTGTTTGCTTAAATTATCGATCAACTCAATCTAAGCTCAGGTATGGATGCCTGAGTTCTGAGACTATTCATTTGTATTGCATTGTTGATTTGAAAATAGTTTTACCCTGCAATTTTATGTAGTTCTAATAATTGTTGAGATTGTTTTTTTATCTCTGAGTTAGACATGTATTGATTTTATTATAAAATATTACGTTAGAATATTTTAGATTTGTTTCCAAATGTGTATGAATACCACACTGACATCATTCCTATATTTGATTAATGTTATGTTAAAACGTAGATTTGGAGATTCACAATCTATTTGTTTTTAAGTTAAAAATCCTTTCGGCTCTACTATGTATATTTATTAATATTTTATGCGACTCTCTGCAATTTTTTCATTTAGTGATTGTATGTTTTGATTTCTCATTGAGGTTATTTGATTTGTTTTTTACTTTTTTATTCCTTCCTTAAATTCGTTGTTAACTACGTTAATGAGATATGTCGTAACTAGTAGGTACTCTCAAAACATAGTTTTAAATTAGAAGAAGTTATAAATTAATAAAGAACTTGGAACAGAGATAAATTCTATGTGAATAGCCTCGGCTCCTAGGGTATACAATTAGCTTGAATGACTTAGATCTAATATACATTTAAAATATTTTAAAGGAAAATATGTAGAGATACTTTAAAATATTAGCACGGCCTATGATTTGGGCATTACTTTGGTTGATCGAGTACTTGGTTGGTTGATAATGATACATTTGTTCATATCCTTTAGTTGTTCTAAAATTTAATCATCTCTATTCTGGGTATGGAAGCCTAAAGAGAGACTAGTTTTAAAATGCATATAATATTTACATAATGACTTTCAAACAATGATAATAAGATCTGAAATACTTTTACATTCCATAAATAAAGAAAAAATTATACCAAATCATAATATGGAAATAGGAAAGGTTTAGGAACACATGCATAGTATAATTCCCTATTCAAATGTATTTACGATTCATATCTATACTTAGGCTATAAATTATCAATAGTAAATAGATAAGAAATCGACTAGGAAACCTGACACCACTATCGAGAAAACAGAACTGAAGGTGTCCTTCCTCCCAACCAAACTTATAGAGAATCCAAGTCTTGATTGCTCCAGAACCCCCAATCATGTTTGTTGAACTACAAGGACAAAATCTGATCAATGTGCTATCTCTTTGCATCAACATATCAATTCTTTTCCCATCGCCAACCTCCTTATTGCTTGATGGAAATACTATTTTATAGTATTTTCCCTAGGACTTGGTCATTTATGAGCCTAGTGCTATTTAGCACTCCACAATGAGTCTTGACTTGATTTTGGGGAATATTCCTGTAACAACCCCTAAATTCACAAAATAAAAATAAAATAAATATTTTTTTTACTCTTACTACAAGGGGGTTTTTAGGATTCACTAAACAATTTAGAGAGTTGTTACTACTCATACATCTTTAGTCATATATATATTATGTGGTAAATAATTTTCATTACTAATGTTGATTAACGATTGATCCATTGATATGTCAATTCTTATTTTTAACAAAGAAATCTAATATTAGATTGTTGTCACAAAGAAATTTGTCTTTGTAGTTGTTTGTCTCCTACTTGAGTTGTGCAAGAGTTTGAATCAGAAGTCTTACTTAGTCACTATGACTAAAGCATAAATACTTTTGTTTACTACATGTAGGTTTGGAGTATTCTGACAAAACCGCAGAATGAAATTTCTTAACAAAACTGCTAACGTTCAAAAATCCTATGGTTTGGAAAGGGTTTAACTTTTCAAGCCAGAACCCCCATCCTGAAGGTTCCACAACTAAGAAAACTCCAAAGTCAAAACTATACCCTATGGTAAGAAGGGTCCAACCTTAGTGTTTAAGAATATAAGAAAGGTCTCATAGAATCGTAAAACAATAAAACTTATATAATACCCTATATTCCAAGGTGGCAGTTATGATTTAAATGATTGCACTGTATAATCAGTCGATAATAAATTTGATATCCAAATGAAAGGACGTTTTCATGATTTTTCATAATATTATTCCTTACAATTGTAATATGGCCTCCAGCTACCGGAAAGGCATGTCTTGTACAACCTTAAGGGATTTAATGGGCTTTGTCAGTTGTGCCAACCCATACCTAGGGTTACTATTTAGCTCCCTTCCTTATTTCCATTTTTCTCTTGGCTTCAAGGAGCATTGGATCTGTGAAAAAGTTTCCCCCAACCTTCAGCAAAGGAGTCTGAAAATTCAACCACCCAATCCAACCTTTACTAACGAGAGAGGAGCTTCTTAGGCATCTCGTTCTATCAAGAAAATTCACAACTTGGTAAGTTTTCTTTCCACTCAGTAAATTCAAAGGGTTTTTCTCTTGATTACTCAGTTTTTTTTTTCCAAAAAGATATGCTAATCTTATTTATTAAAACTTGTGTACAAGTATACTTCTCAAATGAAGTGGGGGTCAATCTGGATGCATAGTCTTCCACTTTACCTGTAAGACTTATGTTACTTCCTTACACAGATCTTGAGGAGGCACTGATTAGAAGTAGAACAATATGGCAATAGTTTACCTTCCATTCCATTTACTGCGTGGAAGTGACTTTTTTTATAAAATTGATATAATTTCTTTTTGCAAATGTTTTAAGAAAAACATGAATCATTCCTATCGGATCTTGGATGACTTTGCAATTTATAAATATTTGTTTGTTCAAAAACTGGTTTCTAACCGTAAGACCTTTAAGTAATCGTTCCATTCACTTTGTATTGCTTCAACTTATAAGAGTTCTAGTTGAAATGTCTTGACCGTTTCTTTATTTTTAGATTTTCTTTCATTATGGATATTTGTTAATGCTAGATATTTTAAAGTCGAATCCAGATTCTTTTGGGCTAAAAAGCCTTAGCCATGATTTGATATATTTTAACTTCGTCTTGTTTCGAATGAATGCATCTAAGCTCTTGGGAATTGTTGAAAACCCTAGCTCATTTTAATATGAATTTTCAACTTAAGACATCCTTCCTTTGTTTAATATGAAGGGGAGTAATTTTATCCTTTTATCAATTTTAATAATGATAACATATATTTACTTATTTTCTCTTTTTCATTGAGGATTAAGCTTTTAGTGAGTAATTCTCTTGAGTTACTGTACTTCTGGAAACGTGGCTAGGTTTTATTATTGTTCTTGGGAAAACACTATGTCAAAATTTTACTATTTTTCTTGGGCAGACATTCTGTCAAAATTTTGTTAATAAAAGAAAGAGATGGTATTGTTCTTGGGAAGACACTATGTCAAAATTTTACTATTGTTCTTGGGCAGACATTCTGTCAAAATTTGTTAATAAAAGAAAGATATGCAAGGGTTAGTGTTTGAGTGAGGTTAGACTCTCTAAATATTTTGAAGGAATAAGATCCACAATTTTAGTAGGGAAATAAAAAGTACGAGAGGTGAGATAGATTTTTCAATAACTAAAATAAATACACAGCTTACCTTAATTAGGGTTTATTTTTGTAATAAGATCCACCATTTTAGTAGGGAAATAAAAAGTAAGAGTCAGTGAGATTGATTTCTCATTAACTAAAAGAAATACACAGCTTAACTTAATTGAGGTTGATTCTTGTAATTATTGGATATTTTGTTAGAATAATCAACCCATAGTTAGCTACCTTAGACATTAATTAATCCATTTTTGTTGTATTTGCCTAGTTTCCATATTCCACCTTATGCAAGTTGTCATCTACACATCCATAGTGGTCAAACTTGATAATTTTTAGTCATGGAGCACTTGGGAAACCTCCTGGAATCAAATCTACTTTATTCCTGGCCTCCCTAGTGCATGTCTGCTTTTTCTGCTTTATTGCCTACTTTTTCAGTGTTTTAAGGCAATTGGGAAAGTTTGACTAGGTGAAGTTAACTTGTTTTTTGTCCTCCACATCCTCCACTCTTTTCTCCTATGAAAAGCATGTATGATTTTTCCTTCCATCCACTATTAGCTTGCCTAATTTATTTTTCCAATTCGTGAGCTCCTAAACAGTTTTGGAAACTGCTTTATGCACCTATGGGGGATTTGCTTAGATTTAGTAAGCATGCTTTTGACTAGATTCGAATGGAATCTTCATGCATTTGAAACCCTCATGCAATTATTTATTGTGGCATCCTATGAATTCACAATGTTTGCTATTGTACACTTATTCAATATAGATTAGTGTTCTGCTCCATTATTCAGTCTCCTTTGTGAGTAATTTGCATGTGTAATTGGCAATTGTTGTGAGTGTAATGATTCTAACACTTGGGTTCAATTTCCACATGGTATAATAGCCTTTGTAGATCCATTTATCTCCTTCCAATTTGTTTTGCAGGTTCGACATCATTGACTGGGAGCATTCTGCTGAATGACGAGACAATTTCTGAGCTATGGATCAATCTCAGAAGATCATCTTGACTCCATTTAATTTCTTTGAATGGAAAGAAGAGATGGAGATAATGTTGAGAGAGAAAGGCCTCTATAGAGTGACTATGGAAATAGAAGCAGATCCCAATGCAGCTGCAGAGAAGATAAAATGGCACAACAGGAGGGATGAGGCCTATGGTTTCCTGTGTCTGAGCATATTCAGAGACCTTTTTTTCCATCTTGATGGATTGACATCACCGAATGAAGTATGGGAGAATCTTGTTTATCTTTTTGGAAATATAGATGAGATGAGGGGACATCAAATTGAAAATGAATTGATCTCCCTGAGTCCCAATAGCTTTGAATCCCTGCAACTCTATTTTTCCAAGTTCAAAGCACTTGTTTTGCAGCTAAAACAATGTGGGATCAAAAAGAAGGATGATCAGCTGGTCTTGGCCATACTCTCGAAGCTTGTCCTTGACTATTCAGTGTTTTTTTCGACCTTATATGCCACAAAGTTGACAGCTCAAGCTTGGAAAATGCCTAGCCTTGCAGATTTCATGGAATCTCTCACACAAGAACAAGATAAACTGGTGATGATGGGCACCATCAAACCATCCAAAGACCAAGCTCTGGTTGCTGGAGATTCAAGGGTGGATTCAAAAATCAAGAAGAAAGATAAGAAGCCACCTGAGCAAAAGAGAGACAAGAACAAGTCTCCAGAGGAAACTCAAGGTTCCAAGAAGAACCCCCAGAAGAAGAAGAACAAAGGAGAAATGAGCAAGTGCGCATACTGTAGTAAGGGAAATCATTCTGAGAGATCCTGCATGAAGAAGAAAATAGACATTCTAACCCAACTCCTAGAGAAGAATAGCATCTCCCTTCCAGACAGCTCAAAGAAGAGGGAAGGAGGATCAAGTTCAAAAGACAGAGAGAGAATTCATGCATTGGTTGCTAGCACATCAAGCTCACCTAGTTTCATCATTGATTCTAGAGCTTCAAGACATATGGTTTCAACCAAGGAGGCATTCACCTCACTTGACATGTCGAAAGGTCCACCAATAGTACTGGGAGATGACTCTCTCACTGAAAGTTTGGGCAAAGGGAGGATTGATCTTGACCATGGTAAGTTCAGCAATGTGTTGTATGTTCCAGGTCTTGCCTCTAACCTCTTATCAGTGTATCAGATGACCCACACAGGGCCTCCAAAGAAGGTCATATTCTCCCTTGATGAATTTGAGATCACAGAGATCTCAAGTGGTAAAGTCATTGCAAAAGGAGTTGCAAATCATACTTCGAAGGTATACATGTTCTCACACTTCCTACCCTACTCAAACCCCTCTGCTCTTCTGATTCATGCTAATGAGGCAAGCAAGATTTGGCATGAAAGATTTGGAGACCTAAATTACAAGTATATTTCTGATCTTAGTGAAAAAGGAATGGTCATAGGGTTACCAAAGATTAAGTTTTCCAAAGGAGTCTGTCAAGGTTGCATCCTAGGAAAAAACCCAGAGCACAAATTTGAGAGAGCTAGTCATGAGAGAACCTCTGCACCTCTTGAGTTGATCCACAGTGATGTTGTTGGCCCATTTACTCATATTTCAATGAGTCAGGACAAATATGCATTGAATTTCATAGATGAATTTTCCAGGTATTGCTGGGTTTACTTCCTGAAACACAAGTCTGAAGTTGTTGGCCTCTTCAAAGTCTTTAAGGCTTTGGTTGAAAACCAGTCTGGGAGGAAACTCAAGGTCCTCAGATCTGACAATGGTGGTGAGTATGTCAAGTCTGATTTTATTCAATATTGTGTAGATGCAGGTATTCAGATTCAACATTCTATCCCTTACACACCACAACAGAATGGTGTTGCTGAGAGGAAGAACATATCACTGAAAGAGATGGCAACCTGCATGATGGAGGCTAAGACTTTTCCACCAAAGTACTGGGCCGAAGCTATAAACTATGTAGCCTATATCTAGAATAGGGTGCCTCATAAACATCTTGATGGTATGACTCCTTTCGAAGCATGGAGTGGGCACAAGCCAGATGTGACCCATTTCAGGATTTTTTGCACAAGGGCTTGGGCTAGAATTCCAATAGAAGAGAGGAAGGCTTTGCAGCCCCAAAGCTAAGAGTGTCTATTTGTTGGGTACTCTGAAGATTAAAAAGGGTACAAGATGATCAATTTGAGCACAAACAAAGCCTTCATTGAAAGGTGTGTTCAGTTTCAAGAAGAGCCCCTAGCAGCAGTGGAAGTTGGAGAATCCTCTTCACAACCAGAACCTCTGAATGTAAGTGAAGAGATTTTTGAACATGATGATTCTGATATGTCTGATAATGATGATTTTATTGCAGATCCTAACAGCCCTACAAGGTGAAAATGGGCAGCCAAGACCATTCATGCAGCTAGAGAACTAGCTGGAAATCCTAATGACCCTAGGAGGACTAGATCTCAATTTGAGAGTGCTCTATGCATGAAAGATCCTATGTTTGCTGAGAAATGATATCTAATGGTTGAATCAGATACACAGACATATGAACATGCAGCAGAAGATCCAATATGGCAAGCATCCATGAAGGAAGAGTTCATCTCACTCCAGAAGAGCAACACTTGGGAGCTGGTTGATCTTCCCCCAGGGAGGAAGCTAGTTCAGTGTAAGTGGGTGTACAAGACCAAATTTGCTGCTGATGATTAACCTCTGAAGTACAAGGCTAGATTGGTAGCCAAGGGCTACTCACAGGTTCATGGAATAGACTACAATGAGACCTTTGCACTAGTGGCAAAGATGGACTCCATTAGGATAGCCTTAGCCATTGCAGCTTCAAAGCAATGGGAAGTACATCACATGGATGTAAAGTGTGCCTTCTTGAATGGATATCTCATTGAAGAGATATACATGTAGAAGCCTCAAGGATTTTCTACTAACCCATCTCTTGTGTGCAGGCTAAAGAAGTCATCGTATGGTCTTAAGCAAGCCCCCAGGGCTTGGTATGCCAAGATTGATAGCTTTCTGCTATCATTGAATTTTGTTCGATGCAAATCAGATCCAAATGTCTATTTGAAGCTGATTAATGGTTCATTAATGATAATTTTATATGTTTATGACCTTCTCATTACAGGAAGCTCAAAGGATGAAATTGCTTCCTTGAAGGATGCAATGAACCATGCCTTCTCCATGACAGATTTGGGGCTATTGAGCCAATTCTTGGGGATCGAGATTGCTCAAACCAAAGCTAGAATAAAAATGCATCAGTCCAAGTATTCCTTGGACTTACTAAAAAAATTCAAAATGAAGGATTGCAAGCCAAGCAAGACTCCTTTCCTTTCACGAGTGAAGCTTGAAGAAGCTGATTCTTCACCTATGGTAAACAATACACTATATAGGCAATTGAATGGATGTTTGTTGTATCTTACACATACTAGACCTGGTATTTCTTATGCAGAAAGTGTGGCTTCTAGATACATGGATCAGCCTCATGAGATCCATTGGAAAGCAGCCAAAAGGATCCTTAACTTTGTTCAGGGAACAAGGACACATGGGATCTTCTATAAAGCAAAATCTGATCTTGATTTGATTGGGTTTAGTGACAGTGATTGGGCAGGTGATAGTACAGGTCAAAAGTCATCATCAGGATATGTGTTCATGCTTGCAGAAGGGCCAATCAGCTGGTGAAGCAAGAAATAGAGTTCCATTGCACTCTCCTCTACAGAAGCAGAGTACAGAGGAGTTGTAAATGCAACAACTCAATGCTTATGGTTGTAGGGGTTACTTGGAGAGTGTGGCTTCGAATCAGAATACTCAAATACTATCTACTATGATAATCAGAGTACCATTTGAATCTACAATGATCCAGTTCAGAAGCAGAGAACCAAACACATTGAGATCTATATGCACTACATCAGACAGCTTGTGCATGATGGCACCATTCACCTACTCTTCTGTTCATCTTCAGAACAAGTAGCTGATATCTTTACCAAAGTTTTTTGTGAGAAGACATTCAGCAATCTCAAATCACTACTAGGGATTGCTGATCATGCTGTGAAGCATGAGTGATGACAAGATTTCCAAATTTTGTTTTACAGTCCATGTTTAAGGGAGGATTTTCCCACTGGGTTTTTGCCTCTTTCCTTGGTTAAATGGACATGTAGTATGTAAAGGGTGACTAAGCCTTTGTTGCTAGGCCCTATAATTTTTTGATATATTACTCATAAGTCAGGCTTAAGGGGGGCTGTTAGAATAATCAACCCATAGTTAGCTACCTTAGACATTAATTAATCCATTTTTGTCTTATTTGCTTAGTTTCCATATTCCACCTTATGCAAGTTGTCATCTACACATCCATAGTGGTCAAAATTGCTAATTTTGAGTCATGGAGTGCTTGGGAAACCTCCTAGAATCAAATTTGCTTTATTCCTGGCCTCCCTAACTCATGTCTACTTTTTCTTCTTTATTGCCTGCTTTTTCAGTGTTTTAAGGCAATTGGGAAAGTTTGACTAGGTGAAGTTAACTTGTTTTTTGTCCTCCACATCCTCCACTCTTTTCTCCTATGAAAAGATGTATGAGTTTTCCTTCCATCCACTATTAGCTTTCCTAATTGGTTTTTCCAATTCGTGAGCTCCTAGACAGTTTTGGAAACTGCTTTATGCACCTATGGGGGATTTTCTTAGATTTAGTAAGCCTGCTTTTGACTAGATTCGAATGGCATCTTCATGCATTCGAATCCCTCATGTAATTACTTATTATGGAAGCCTATGAATTCACAGTGTTGGATATTGTACACTTATTCAATACAGATTAGTGTTCTGCTCCATTATTTAGTCTCCTTTATGAGTAATTTGCATGTGTAATTGGTAATTGTTGTGAGTGTAATTGTTCTAACACTTGGGTTCAATTTCCACATATTTGAATCCAAATCTTTAAAATAAGAGGAAAGGGGTAAGCCCTAAAACTTAATCAAAATAAAATTTACATAATAGTGCAGATTAAGCGATGAATAAGATTTTTGTTTATTTAAATTTTAGGAGCGATTATCTATTTCCATTGAGAGATATTAACAAGACTATATTTTTACCAAGGAAACTAGTTATGCCAGATCTAGGTTTTAGTTAAAGTGTTTGTTGTTCACCGATTGCACACCAGTAGCAGAAATCTTTCGAAAGCTGTCTCCTAACTTAGGAAAGTGGGAGAGGTGTGACCTTGGGGACAAGCACAGAGCTAGGTACTGTCACCTACTCCTAGCTCCTCCGTTTAGGCTAACTCCTAACGAAGCCAAGGGGGGTAGTCCCTACAAAAGAGTTTCTATGGATCTTAAGTTGTTAAAGTGTTTTGATTAGTTGCGGATGCGGATTGGTGTTGTTTAGGATTTATTATGATTTGAAGTGTTTGTTTATTATGAATATGACACTAAATCAAAAGCAATCCACGTTGCTAACAAGAGATTACAAATATAAGCAAAAATTCTAGACTTTAATAGTGCATTCAGAGAAAGAAATTATGATAAACCATAGACCATTGATCAAATAATATGATTATGCAAATTAAAAAGGACCAGTGCCTTATGGAGTCAATGAAGCTGAAATGCGCCAGAAAATTAAACACAAGTCTAGAAATCAAGCTAGTGAATGTTAGGTGATGCGAGTGCTCTTGGTAGGTTTTAAGGTTTTTATGTGTTCTTGATTAAGGTGTCAACGAAGGTTTATCAAATCCGGGAGACTCTTCTAAGTTTCCTTCGTTTAAGACATGTCGGGTCCGCCCAATATCCTAGGCTGATATTGTCAAGTGACCAGCTAACCGAGAATCTAAGACAATGGGAGGTTCCGATGCCTCTACTAGGAAGTACTTTGGAAGAATCCCTACAACGCCGGTGTGTTAGTTATGGGGTGTTAAGTATTATTAGGTTACTCTTGCAGGGTTTAAAGATCCAGTGTCGTTTCTGGGTACTCCGATCTAAGATCGGTCAGAGCATACTCTGGCAAGGAGGGAAGGAGTTAATTAATTAAAGGGGTGTGTGTTGCAAGTTTTATTAAATTAATTAATTATGACTCTCTGACAGAGAGCGCTCTTGACCCCGTCCGATGACAGTGGTTCAAGAGACTTATCTAATCTAAGATGCCTAATGCAGGGATATGCAGTTCTATGAATCCTCTCCGATAGAGAGTGCTCTTGACTTGTGTTACTGCAAGTTCAAGAGTCTTACTTAATTTGTTAAACTTGAAAAAGGCATAAAACATAAAGAATCTAACTACCCAAGAGTCTCTTTCAGGATTTTTAGGGCCCTAATCGGGAAAGCAAGGGGGTAAGTATATAGTAAGAACTTATTCAATATTTAATCAAACAGTCAAATCAGTACTTTTACTTCATTTTCAAAACATAATGAATTAATCAAAACATGAACTACTTGATTATGATTATGCAACTTATCCTACCCTATCCTATCATTAGCAATTTAAACCAAAAATATAAAGCATGACAATGAGACGATACAGGATTCCCCCAAATGGGGGAAGAAGGGTGTGGGAGCCGTAATCCCACTCGCTTTTTTATTAATTTTTGCAATTTTGATGGCTTTTATTTTTTTTTCCTTTGCCTTGGAAGAACATGGAGAGAAAGGGATAGAGAGAAGAGGGAAAATTTGTCTTTTTTTGTTCTTGCTTGCTTCCTTGCTTGCTTAAGGCCCTTTGGGATTTTTTCGATTCTTCCTGCAAATAAGAGCTTTAAACAATTCAAACGTTGTGTATTACTCAAAAATTCAAAGACAAACTACAAACTAAATTCTCAAAAAAGAGGGTAAAAACCAGCGGTGAAAGAAAAGAAAAGAGAGAGGAGAAAAACCAAGAAAAGGGAGAGAGAAAAGGTGAAAAAGAGGGCTGTCCTAAATGTGAAAAAGAGGGCTGTAAAACAGTAAAAAAAAGGGCAGCGAACAGTCAAAAGAGGGCTGTCCACAAGGAGGAAAAAGAGGGCTGTCCAAAGCATGAAAAAAGGGGTGAAAACTAGGTAAAACGAGGGCTGTCCAAAGAGAAGAAAGATGGGCCGCAAAGCTGAGTGAAAAGAGAGCAGCGAAAAGTCAAAAGAGGGCTATCCAAAAAGAAGAAAAGGAGTGGTAAAAACAAAAAAAATGGGGCAGTGATGAAGGAACGATAAGAAAGGGAAAAACCAAGCAAGGAGGAAAAGGCTAGCAAGCAAGAAAAACAAGCAGATCAAGGAGCAAAAAGAGAACTAGAAGAGGGAAGTTCAGTAACCAAGAAAGTATTTGAAATTATGGATGGAACCTAAGAGAAAGAGCTAGACTCCCAGCTTTCTTTTTGTATTTTGAAGAAGAAGATCTTTGTAGGTCCTGCAATGAAAGTGTTAGATTAAAAAGGTTGCTTGAAGCCTGGGATAGAAGCAGCTGAGCTCACACCCTTCTTCAACCCGTGAAGCCTAAAAACACACTACAACTCAACACAAAAAGTGAGATCAAAATACATGCTGGTATGCTAAGAAAATTGAATCATGATCAACATTACATATATACTAATTACTCATGTCCATCAAAATACTAATCTACTTCGCATAAAAAATCAAGTTGAACTACAAATGATTGTTCTACGGTGCCACTAATGGCCCTCTTGAGCTAACAAATAAACAATTTAATCTCACATAAGCATTAAAGAAAATAGGGGTTAGAGACAATATCATCTCAACCAATTGCAAAAAACTACCACATCCAAGAGCTCATGGACCCCCAAAGTTTGATCTTTATTAACAAATTAAAGCAAATGCTTGATACAATTTCTCAGAGTAACTCTACTACAAAAGTCCATCATAATGGAGCTGACAGAGCCTCTTTTTAACAAATGAGAGAGTGCTAAAACACTAAAACCAAAAAACCAACCCTAACTAGCTTAGCCACCTAACAAAGAGCCCAGACCTAAACCAGAGAACCGGGAGTGAGGGGAGGCCTCCACCCAGGCAAGGCGCCCCCACTCCAAACCTGTGCACTGAAAACAAGCCAAGGATGAGGCCACATGTGTGAGTCTGGATGTAGGTAAGCTCATCCTTTAGGTCTTGCAGGAGCCTGAGCTAGGTTTGGGAAGCTCACTGATGGTGTAAGCTTCAGTCTTCACCTCGATCAAATCACCAGACCAATGAGAGCTCTCCATCTCATCTTTAGCTGGAGATGACATGTGTGATAACTGATAATAAATTAATTGCTCTCTTAATGATGACTGAAGCTGATTTATGATAACTCCATTCATCATAAGTGTTCCATGAGATGTCATTTAGCCTTTTATTTTATTAAATTTGGATTAATTTGAAGAGTTTTAGTTTTCTCCAAAATAATCATTTTTTTTTAATAAAAATCATTTTTTTACTAAAAATCATTTTTTACTCAAAACTAACTTTTCTGAGTAAAAATGCATTATGTGTCCGATTGCTGATCTGAAAGTTGGTTCTGACTTGCTGGATGATCAAGAATGATTTTTGGCTTAAGGTTAGAGCCTTCAATCACTGAATTTTGAGTCTGGATCATGAACGGGTTTTTTCCGTTTAATTTATGGAAAAATTAACCCAAAAAACTTAGGAAAATTAATTAAAAATTAAAAAATAATTTTTCACTGTTCGAAAAAGATTTTTTCGAATTTTTTTTATGTGTCCATATGACTTAGGACATGACCATGATCTATCTAAATAATGTCTAGTAGGCTTATAACACTCAGTTGGGCTCTAATAACCCCCCAAGGCCCAGAATTCAACATCGGGCATTCTAGCTTTGGAGGAAGCGGGAGAAAACCTTGTCTATTATACTCGGCTGAAGGCAAAGCATAATTGTTAGGGGAAAAAAAATCCCTGGAATACCCTGTTTTTTATTCTACGTCTTAGGAGACCAAACCACTCAAAAATATCCTACTAGCACATTTTATTACAAACCCCGTGGGGCCATGGTCAAAATTATTCAAATAAAAAAGTGACTAGCCAATATTGGCTAGAAAAGCAGACAGATCAACCGATACATTGGAATCAGATTTTGAACAAGTCTGTCAACTGGCGGCTCCTTAGGTAACCCAACTATGGTACAAAAAGTTGGATAACATCTGGCTCCAACTGCGGGACGTGTGATCGATATTGTCTCTTATGCAAGGAGAGCATATGAGAACCCCAGAATTTTTGGTTTCCATATCCTGTAAAAACATCTCAACTTGACAATAAAACCTTAGTAGCACAAGTTTTATGAAAAAGATCTAATGATCCAAAAGTTGCTTTATTCAAAGAAAAAATTTCACTGAAAAATTTATTTATTTCTAAATACATAAAGAAAATGCTAAAGTAAATGCTCACTTTAAGGAGCCTATTTTCCTACTCTAAGCATGATACACAAAAGGTTAGGTGTAATCATAAATCCAATGTAACCACCTAAGCATTTTATTAATGTAAAAAGGTTTTTCCTTGTCTTTGGTTACCAGCCAAAGTAAGGACACAATTTCCAGAAAATGCAAACCTGCATGATGATTTAGAATGGGTGGGCTGGATGGGGAATCATAGGAATGAATAATGTCATCAAACTTCTTCCCAAACTGGTAGGCGATTGCACAGGTTGCTTCTAACCATGACTGGATAACGCTAATATACAAATTGAGATGATGCGGCAAGTCAACTACTCCATCATGCTGATCATCAAGGCTTATCAAATAATAACTCGTTGTATAAGCCCCAAGCTGCTCCAAAACATAAGGAGCATCTATATGTGAAGACAATGGTTGAGAAAAAACTTCAACTAGTTGTATCCCATCTGACTCTTCACCACACTACTTCTCCAAGTCCTTATTATAGATACTCATATACAATTCCAAATGATCATAGGAAAACTCCAACTGCTCTTCTTTATAAGTCTCAAAATAACAACTCCTCATACTAGACACATCATAGATGAGATTCTCAAAAATATTTTCAAAAGTATCATAGGTTGGATTTTCAATAAAAGTCCAATAGTCATCATCACCATCTATGTCAGATATGAGAGATGCCTCATCACTGGTATCAAGTCCCTGGCTACACTCCTCATTCTGCTCAAAACAATCTTCTTCAAAAAGCTGGGTTTCAAAGATATCACATGGGACCCAACTTTCCAAATATTTGTCATCCGGTGGAGAGCATGGAGGACTCTCATCACATGAAACTTCTAAGATTGGATTTTCAATTAAAGTCTCGTAGTTGTCATCCATCTCAAAAGAAAGGGGTTCTTCCTCACTTGTATCAAATTCCTAGCTATATCCCTCCTCATGATCATAGTCATCTTCTTCAGAAAAAAGGTCACAAGTTAGTAAACCTTCCAAACTATCATTATTCTCATTAGTAGGATTAGTGCTAAAGTTTTCAATGAGGTTATCCAATTGTTGACTAAAATCTTCGACTTGACACCGGGTTTTTGTGGTGACAGGATGGAGTTGTCCAACTGCGTTAATGTACTCAGGCTCTCTTGAATACTATTTTGCCTCTCTCCAACTTTCTCCAAAAATATCATGCATGTCATCTACATAGTTTATGTACTCAGGCTCGCTTGATGATGCTTTAGGACCACAACCCTCTGGAAAACCATGCTCCTGAATATAGCATGCATAATAGCAGGAAGATTCTTGATGAAGGTCTTCACATGCCCTACAAAATGGCGTGTAAGTTTCAACCACATTAGTGGCCTCTAGATGATGAGGAGGCCTCTGCTCATGGTTTGGGTTCTTTCTCTGCCATGTTGGTTTTGCAGGGAAAGCTCTAGGAGGTGGCAGAGGTTGAGTTCTTTCCATTGTAATCACCCTATTTTGAATCTCCTTCAATTGTACTAAGTGTTTATGTTCTGCTTCCTCCATATTTTTCTTCATCTCCCTTTTCATTTCAATCATTTGTTTTTCATAGGAATCTTTCATAGCTACTAAAGGATCCTTGTCTTTAGGTTCACTAATTCTCAAAGGATTTGAAGACCTTGAATAACCCTAGAGGTTAGATTCACCAGATGACTACATATTCTTATCAATTTTAATGGCCAAATTCTGAGCCTGAAGTAATGTGGTTGGCTCCTTGTCTCTAATCTAGTACTGGATCTTGCTACTTAATGCTTCTATGTAATAATCCAAAGTAGAAGCTGCAGGAGGAGCATAAGTAGCAAGGATGGAATTTGATAACTCTGTGAACCTATCATTGAATTCGTCCATTGTTTCTGTTTTGGAATTCTTTATGCCGGTCAAAGCTTCTACTAGATGTCTAGGCTCCTTTCTGCTGCCAAACTTTCCAAGGAAAGCAGCCTTGAAGTCTACTAAGGTGGCAAAAGATTTGTCCGGCAAATTATCGTACCAGTTGCCAGCCTTGTCATCCAAAGACAAGGCAAACAAGGTCATGTAAACATCTTCATGCCTATCAGTACCCCTGACATGGGCACCACAGTGTTTGGTGAAATTCCTAATATGCTGCTCAACAGAGAGGGAGGCATCGGTGCCATTATATGTCGTAAGCTTGTTGATAGCCTTGTTAGGGATATCATGAGGATGACCTACTATCTGAGTAAAGTTGAGTTGAGTAAAAACCTCACCCATTGGATTAAGGAAACAGTTATTATTTTGCAAATTTTCTAAGTTTTCTGGAAATAAAAGATGGACGTCTGAAATAGACTCAGATCCAAGTTCTGCAAGGATCCTACGAGAAGATAGTTTTTTTAATCTCCTCCTTAAGACCTTTTCTGGGTCAGGGATGAAATCGACCAAACCTACAGAGTTTCTTCTAGTAGAATACCTTGAGGTGTTAACTGACAGTGGAGTCTCCAGGTGGACTTAAGTCTAATTTCAGAGAGTGATTGGACTAAAAATATACCAAAAAAGGATTAAAAGGTAAAAAACTAAAAGAAACAAAGGTCGTCCAGGAACAAAAATATTTGTCACCGGCAATGGCGCCAAAAGATGTTGTCCACCGATTGCACACCAGTAGCAAGAATCTTTCGAAAGCTATCTCCTCACTTAGGAAAGTGTGAGAGGTGTGACCTTGGGGGCAAGCACAGAGCTAGGTACTGTCACCTACTCCTAGCTCCTCCCTTTAGGCTAACTCCTAACGAAGCCAAGGGGGGTAGTCCCTACAAAAGAGTTTCTATGGCTCTTAAGTTGTTAAAGTGTTTTGATTAGTTACGGATGCAGATGGGTGTTGTTTAGGAGTTATTATGATTTGAAGTGTTTGTTTATTATGAATATGACACTAAATCAAAAGCAATCCACGTTGCTAACAAGAGATTACAAAGATAAGCAAAAATTTAGACTTTAATAGTGCATTCAGTGAAAGAAATTATGATAAACCGTTAGACCATTCATCAAATAATATGATTATGCAAATTAAAAAGGACCAGTGCCTTATGGAGTCAATGAAGCTAAAATGCGCCAGAGAATTAAACACAAGTCTAGAAATCAAGCTAGTGAATGTTAGGTGATGCGAGTGCTCTTGGTAGGTTTTAAGGTTTTTATGTGTTCTTGATTAAGGTGTCAACGAAGGTTTATCAAAGCCGGGAGACTCTTCTAAGTTTCCTCCATTTAAGACATGTTGGGCCCGCCCAATATCCCAGCCTGATATTGTCAAGTGACCAGCTAGCCAAGAATCTAAGACAACGGTCCAGGTTCTGTCACTTCTACTAGGAAGTACTTTGGAAGAATCCCTACCATGTTGGTGCGTTGGTTATGGGGTGTTAAGTATTATTAGGTTATTCTTGCAAGGTTTAAAGATCTAGTGCCATTTCTGGGTACTCTGATCTGAGATCGGTCAGAGCATACTCTGGCAAGGAGGGAAGGAGTTAATTAATTAAAGGGGTGTGTGTTGCAAGTTTTATTAAATTAATTAATTAGGACTCTCCGACAAAGAGCGCTCTTGACCCCGTCTTATGACAGTGGTTCAAGAGACTTATCTAATGTAAGATGCCTAATGCAGGGATATGCAGTTCTATGAATGCTCTCCGATAGAGAGTGCTCTTGACTTGTGTTACTGCAAGTTCAAGAGTCTTACTTAATTTGTTAAACTTGAAAAAGACATAGAACATAAAGAATCTAACTATCCAAGAGTCTCTTTCAGGATTTTTAGGGCCCTAATCGGGAAAGCAAGGGGGTAATTATACAGTAAGAACTTATTCAATATTTAATCAAACAGTCAAATCAGTACTTTTACTTCATTTTCAAAACATGAACTACTTGATTATGATTACGCAACTTATCCTACCCTATCCTATCATTAGCAATTTAAACCAAAAATGAAAAGCGTGACAATGAGACGATACAGGCTTCCCCCAAATGGAGGAAGAAGGGTGTGGGAGCCATAATCCCACTCGATTTTTTATTAATTTTTATAATTTTGATGGCTTCTATTTTTTTTTCCTTTGCCTTGGAAGAAAATGGAGAGAAAGCGATAGAGAGAAGAGGGAAGATTTGTCTTTTTTTTGTTCTTGCTTGCTTCCTTGCTTGCTTAAGGCCCTTTGGGTTTTTCTCGATTCTTCCTGCAAATAAGAGCTTTAAACAATTCAAACGTTATGTATTACTCAAAAATTTAAAGACAAACTACAACTTGAATTCTCAAAAAAGTGGGTAAAAACCAGCGGTGAAAGAAAGGGAAAAAGAGAGGAGCAAAACCAAGAAAAGGGAGAGAGAAAAGGTGAAAAAGAGGGCTGTCCTAAATGTGAAAAAGAGGGCTGTAAAACAGTAAAAAAAAGGGCAGCGAACAGTCAAAATAAGGCTATCCACAAGGAGGAAAAAGAGGGCTGTCCAAAGCATGAAAAGAGGGGTGAAAACTAGGTAAAACGAGGGTTGTCCAAAGAGAAGAAAGAGGGCTGCAAAGCTGAGTGAAACTTAGGGCAGAGAAAAGTCAAAAGAGGGCTGTCCAAAAAGAAGAAAAGGAGTGGTAAAAAGAAAAAAAATGGGGCAGCGATTAAGGAACAATAAGAACGGGAAAATCCAAGCAAGGAGGAAAAGGCTAGGAAGCAAGAAAAACAAGGGGATCAAGGAGCAAAGAGAGAACTAGAAGAGGGAAGTTCAATAACCAAGAAAGTATTTGAAATTATGGATGGAACCTAAGAGAAAGAGCTAGAATCCCAGCTTTCTTTTTGTATTTTGAAGAACAAGATCTTTGTAGGTCCCACAATGAAAGTGTTAGATTAAAAGGTTGCTTGAAGCCTGGGATAGAAGCAGCTGAGCTCACATCTTTCTTCAACCTGTGAAGCCTGAAAACACACTACAACTCAACACAAAACGTGAGATCAAAATACATGCTAGTATGCTAAGAAAATTGAATCATGATCAACATTACGTATATACTGATTACTCATGTCCATCAAAATACTAATCTACTTCGCATAAACAATCAAGTTGAACTACAAATGATTGTTGTACTGTTCCAATAATGGCCCTCTTGAGCGAACAAATAAACAATTTAATCTCACATAAGCATTAAAGAAAATAGGGGTTAGAGACAATATCACATCAACCAATTGCAAAAAACTACCACATCCAAGAGCTCATGGACCCCCAAAGTCTGATCTTTATTAACAAATTAAAGCAAATGCTTGATATAATTTCTCAGAGTAACTCTACTACAAAAGTCCATCATAATAGAGCTGAAAGAGCCTCTTTTTAACAAATGAGAGAGTGTTAAAACCCTAAAACCAAAAAACCAACCCTAACCAGCTTAGCGACCTAACAAAGAGCCCAGACCTAAACCGGAGAACCGGGAGTGAGGGGAGGCCTCCACCCAGCCAAGGCACCCCCACTCCAAACCTATGCACTGAAAACAAGCTAAGGATGAGGCCACATGTGTGAGTCTGGATGTAGGTAAGCTCATGCTTTTGGTCTGGCAGGAGCCTGAGCTAGGTTTGGGAAGCCCACTGATGGTGTAAGCTTCAGTCTTCACCTCGATCAAATCACCGGACCAATGAGAGCTCTCCATCTCATCTTTAGCTGGAGATGACATGTCTGATAACTGGTAATAAATTAATTGCTCTCTTAATGATGACTGAAGCTGAGTTATGATAACCCCAATCATCATAAGTGTTCCATGAGATGTCATTTAGCCTTTTATTTTATTAAATTTGGATTAATTTGGAGAGTTTTAGTTTTCTCCAAATTTTTTTTTTTTTTAATAAAAATCATTTTTTTACTAAAAATCTTTTTTTACTCAAAACTGACTTTTTTGAGTAAAAAGGCATTATGTGCCCGATTGCTGATCTGAAAGTTGGTTCTGACTGGCTAGCTGATCAAGAATGATTTTTGGCTTAAGGTTAGAGCCTTCAATCACTGAATTCTGAGTCCGGATCATGAACGGGTTTTTTCCATTTAATTTATGGAAAAATTAACCCAAAAAACTTAGGAAAATTAATTAAAAATTAAAAAATAATTTTTCACTGTTCGAAAAAGATTTTTTCGAATTTTTTTTATGTGTCCAGATGACTTAGGACATGACCATGATCTATCTAAATAATGTCTAGTAGGCTTATAACACTCAGTTGGGTTCTAAGAACCCCCCAAGGCCCAGAATTCAACATCGGGCATTCCAGCTTTGGAGGAAGTGGGAGAAAAACTCGTCAATTATACTTGGCTAAAGGAAAAGCATAATTGTCAGTGGCAAAAAACTCCCTGGAATACCCTATTTGCGATTCTACGTCTTAGGAGACCGAACCACTCAAAAATATCCTACTAGCACATTTTATTACAAACCCCGTGGGGCCATGGTCAAAATTATTGAAATAAAAAAGTGACTAGCCAATATTGGCTATACAACCAGACGGATCAATTGATACACTGAAATCAGACTTTGAACAAGTCTGTCAACCGGCGGCTCTTCAGGTAACCCAACTATGGTACAAAAAGTTGGATAACAGTATTTAAGTAAAGTAGTTTTGCTATAGAAATTATAAGGGGTAAGCCCTTAAAGCTGTAACTTATTAATTTGGAAAATTATTAAAAACAATATCAAAACAAACTCGAAGTCTCCAAAAAGTGCTAAGGTTTGTTGACATTTGAATTTAGAACTGTACTTGTTTAAAATAAATAATTAGAGGAAAGACTATTTATAACTATATATTGCACTCATACTCTCGAATCATAATAATACATATTTATTCATTCAAATTGTTTCTACTCATTCAACATAATTCTATATCCTCATGTACTAGAGTACGTCACCATTACTTTGGTGAGGGGGAAAATGCAGGGGATAAATATTTTTAAATTATAACTCAATCAATATCTTTCCATTACTAAATTCTAAAGAGCTTACAATTCATCTATACTAAAATAAATAAAGGCATAAATAGATTAGAGTTGGAACTTGGAAGTTTTACTGAGAAATGGGACCAATACCCACCCAACCTTTCCTGAAGCAGCCAAATCACTTGCTTAGGACCCTCGAGCTTACTAAGTGCACCACTAGGATGGAGATCTCTGCTACACAACATACTTCTACAACTCAACTCAATGATAGACTTAAATCAGCGATTCACTTTAGCTATCCCCAAATCAAATTCTTTGTGTGCCCGACTTTTCACTTTGCAACAATCACAAAGTCATTCTCTCATAAATCGCAATGAGTAGTGAGCCTCCTGCTCAATTTGATGGTTTATATAAGATTGTCTAGGTCAGGGAACATGACCACTTTTTTAGGAATTATGCTTCTGCAACAACTAGAAATCCAATTCTAGTGTTACCACTTGTCCATCAGCCTTTTACAAGGCTCCTTCCTCCTAGTGGGCAGTGAACATTCATTTAACAGTCTCCCATGAATAGGTGTCTCCTTTTATTAACTAATAAAATAAATAATTTTTCAATTAGAGTCATCCTTGACCCACTTGGTCATAAACTTACAATAAAAATTAACATAATGTTTTTGCTGAAATAAATAATAAATATTTATTTTTCATTTTTGGGTATGCTAAAATGCCTCCTCCATCTTGAAGTGATTTTGGGGAACATGCCTCCTCCATCACTTCAGTTCTCACTCAACAACTTCGACCACTTGTCTTTTCCCCTTGTGGGTCACCAAACAACTTTCAACAACTACTTAAGTTTTGATTTCTCTTATTGTTTTAATTATTTAATAAAAATAATCCATTACATTTGACTTTCTTATCAAAATATTTAAAAATAATAATTATTCCATTTAGTGTTTTACAATCTATTATATGAAGATAACAAACTTTTTAGTTGTCTTTGTAAACTTGTTATTGATATTATAAACAAAAATTATTAAAATTGTGTTAAAATAATAATCAATTTAAATAAATCATGTTGTTAATATTTCGAATAAAATTTTGGTTGTGATGATTTATTGAAAATGAGCATTCCAATAAAGGTCATTAATTTGTAGTTGTTTAAGCTTGGTATTTCTTATGAACTTAATTAGAAAATAATAATGTAAATATTTTGAATATAATAAATCAAATATTATTTTAGTTGTGAAATCAATATTTCGAATATAATAATTCAAATAGAATTTTAGTTGCAATGATTCATTAAAAATTATCGTCCAAAAATTATTAATTTTTAGTTACTTAAACATGGAATTGTTTATGGACTCAATTAAAGGAAGGATTATGATAAATGCATTATGTATAAAAAGTTCTAATTTTAATATTTATTTATTTTATTATTTAAATAGCATATATTTAAATAATTAAATTTAATAATTTGAATAACTTTTTTGTTTAATTAAATATTTATTTTTATTAATTAAAAAAATATTTAATTTCTTAATTAAATTATTTCTTAAAACACGTGTTAAGAAAGGTTGTTCTTTCCCACTGGTTCAGTTCAGTTCATCAATCTACGGAATGGTATTAGTGACATATGGATACTTGTATTGTAGTGGTTATTTTTATTTCTAATTATGTTGTTTGATTAATATGGATACTTGTATTGTAATTTGGAAAAAAAAATAGTGTTTTTAGTAGACTAAATTGCAATATGAATTATAAAATAGTTTTAAAATAATTTTTGTTTAATAAATTTTAATTTGATTTGATTTTTGTATGTATTAATATTTTTTATTTTATTAAAATCTAATAAATAGAGTATGTATTAAATAGATGGTATTTTATGATTTCTTGCCTGTTGTGAATGAATGTAGATGGTATTTTCTAATTTCTTGACTGTTGTGAAAGAATATCCTAAAAAAATATGCTAAAACTTTACATTATGGTTTAAAGTAGCTTGGCTTTAATGTAGATTATTGTTGAAAATGAATATCCTAAATTATTATTATGGGATGATAGGCATAACATTATACTATCATTATAGTATGGTTCAAAGTTGGTTTTAATTTAAGTTAAATTATTAGTATGGGATGCTAGGCATAACATTATAGTATGGTTCAAAGTTAGTTTTAATTTAGATTTATTTTGAGGATTTGCAAGCAAAAAAATCACACTAGACTTGAGGCTTTTTACTTTTATTTTGAGTTTGATTTTTTTATTTTTACAATTTAATTTTTTATTTTTAAAAATTTAATTTCTTGATAAATATTTATAATTAAAAAATATAATAATAAAATTAATTTGATAGTTAAAATTAAAATTAGGAAAAAAAATTAATTAGAACATAAAATAACAATTATATATAAATATAAATTATATTAATAAGTTACAACTTAATAAATAATTTGATACTAATTATTTTATTAAATATATATAATTTTGATATCTTTTTCTCATGGGTTTGATAGATTTCTAACTCTATTTGATGGTCAAAATGCAAATTGATTGTCACATTACCGTGTCTAAGACAATAACTAAATTAGACATGTTTTTGTAACATACCCAACTTCTACTTTTTTTTGTAACATACTCAACTTCTACAATTATCTTTTCATGGAAATGGGGTATAAATTTTTTCTTAAACATCTTTTAAACTACCAATAATGTTAGCACAAAGAATTATTTGTCATACTAAGTAAGAACAATTCTAGATACATATGCATGCACTAAATTGGAACAATTTTCTCTTACTTCTCATATGCATACACATCTACTTATAATTATAGTAGATGTGTATGCACATCTATTCACTACTCATAATTATAGTCTTACATAATACCTTCCGTGACAATTACCTTTTTCATGGAAATAGGGTATAAATTTTTTCTTAAACATCTTTTAAACTACCAATAATGTTAGCACCAAGAATATTTTTTGGAACTAAGTAAGAACAATTCTAGATACATATGCGTGCACTAAATTGCAACAATTTTCTCTTAGTTCTCATACTCATACTCATCTATTCACTACTTATAATTCTAGTTTTACATAATACCTTTGTCCATGCTTCACCATTTATACATTAGAACTTCTATATTTCCTTTTGTGCCATCAACCCTCAAGAATACATCAAGGGGGGTTCAACCCTCTCACAACCCCAATCCCACTCAGTTATTATTGCAAGAGAATTCTACAAGGAATTGATTCATGGAGAAACCTTCTTCTCATCTACAAAAGACACCACATAATCATTAAATTGATTCCTAAATCCACTTAAAACGATGGGAATCCCAGCCCTACAAATTGGTTCCCTCACCCACTCAAAACTACAAAACAATGTCAATTATTATTTGTAGACAAAGGGTCCCCCAATCCATCGAAAACCATGGGGACCCCCTTGCATTATTATTTTGGAACCACCCCTTCGTCGCCCTTGGTGGATGTATTTTGAGTCAACGTAACTCAAAATTATCAGTTTTTTTCATTCATCGTACTCCACTAGTTTTGTCTCATTGATAAATCTCTTCATTTGCAGTCAGTTTCCCTCGATCACACCCTTCGTCACTATTTTAAGAAATTTTTTGTCAATTACTCACCCCTTTTTACATCGATCAAGGGAATTCATGAGCCCATGCTTATCAACTAGTCTTGTTTCAGGTATGTTAGTTTCCTAGGTAGTTATAGAATTGTCTTGGTTTATAAGGGAATACCTTGTCTTATCATTTTCTTCAACTCTCATTAACATCAATGCATCATATTCTTCGAATTTTGGTAGTTGTAGTTGTAACCTAAGGTCCATTCGCATAAACCTAAGGGATCATATTGAACTAATTAAGGAGATTCCTTGGTGCTCCTTAACTTAGTGTTCTCCCCTATGCTTGATGACAACAAGTTTATTGCATGAGCGGCAGTCGTATATTCATATGGTAGTAGATTTCACATTTATGATTCATGGTGTGAGAACATGAAATATAGTGAAGTTCTCCTAACAACTTCACTAGTCTTCAGGTTTCCCACCCCAACGGGATGTTCATGAACATCTACAATTTTTCTTCTTCGAATCCAATCACATTAATTACATGATATATTCACTCATATAGGGATTGAATCCGCTTTCATCCCTGCAACAACAATATCAATATTCGACTCCTTAGTCCCCTCTTCATTGTAATATATTCTAACAAATTTTCATTAGCATAGGTATTCATATCCCATTGGTATAAAACACCAATATTCTTTACAGCTCAAAACGTCATCACCAACAACCTTCCTTCGTTGGTAGGTTATTTTATCCACAAACTCTTAAGATCTTATGAGAACATGGAGATGAAAATAAATGTGGTGCATTATGGGCCCTATAGTGTCCGCCAAACCTCATACATCATGATGCATCATTTAATGCTTAAATCTTGCATACATGTGACATTTAGGCTAATCTCACAAAAAGGTGTCATCAACATACAAAAATGCATCACACTGAAGTCATCCTCATCAAATCTAGATTTCAATCTAATCCTCAAAATGTAAGAAATAGTATGAAGGGAAAACAAAATCAACTATAGTCATTGGAATCGTGTGATGTGTAGCATGATTTATCTATACAATCACTTGCACTACCTCATGCAGGTTTTCCTTCGATATCCATGTGACTAGTAAAATAGTGGGACCACAAAATTATGTGGTGTATTAAAATCTCAGAACATCCCTCTTGGCTCCAAAATTTGAATTGGGACCTCACATGCTTGGGAGCATTGAATGGCCCCTTTCATTTACTTAGGAACCAATTCAAAAGAGAAGAGAGTTCACATTTATATATTTTTGTTTCTTGGACACCCTTTGGCCTAATAAAGGAAGCCATGGGCATGGATTCTAGAGGAAGAAATCATAGAAAAAATATGTTGTTGGAATCACATTGATAGATCTTCTTTCAATGTCACTTCTCCCACATATTGGCATATGAAAAACTCCCTTGTCCTCTTCCCCTAAGAGTCACTTGATTTTCTCCATTGTTCTCTCCTAGTTATCTTGCAATTGTGTTGACAAAAAGGACCTTGACCCTAAGGGAGATTATTGGCTTCCCTTGAAGCTTCCACCTCCTAGGTGACACTATTGTATTTAGTTGGACCATTGGGAAATAAATTTTGGTTTGGAACACTCTTGTTCAAGATTTGTTGTTCTATATATTACCCATCTATTTATTTTAGTTTGTTTCTTGTTTTTTATTTTGATTTTTCTTACTAATTGAGAGTTTTCTTGTCCATTTGGGGTTTAGTTCTTTTAATTATCAAACATAACATTGGGTCCTTGTTGTAACCTCAAGGATTCTCTCACTGTGGGAATGTTTTCAACCTTTGTGGATATTTTCCCACAACAATAACCATCTACCAACCCTTAAAAAAGCCTAAAGTTCACAATACAAGATTGTTGTAGTCTCCAAGATCACTACTTTCAACCAAATATCACATCAACATTACATATAGATGATAGTTTCACTCTCATTACAATTAAATAAACATAGATTCTATAACAACACTAGACCAACAAAAAATACATTCGAAAAGACTCATTTAGTACAATTTGTTTTCCATTGATTTCTAGAGGGTCCCATCCTTGAATTCTTGTTCAAGTAAGGTACCATGATACAAGATCAAAGACTGTTTATATAACCTCTCTTCTAAGATATTAAATTCCTAATATAAACGTGTGAAATAATTATAATCAAAGTAAGCTTTTACCCTCTATACCTTATTTATGTTTTCAAGGAGACACAATTTTTTTAAGAAACATTGATTATTTTCCTAGTCAATCGGAATCTTGGAGTCTCCAAAGGCCTGATGATTTTTAAGACCTTGTTTTTTATGATCCTTTTAAGAGGATCCATAGGTGTAGAATTTACATTTATAATTGGATCCTTGACTACCTACATACTCCATCATAAAATAATGTGAATAATCAGCGTAGGTCACTACCCCTATTCCATATATACTAGGATACCCTTGAATTGCTCCATCCAAGAAAACCTAGGGTATTTCTTGATTGATATGTGGTCTTAGTAACACTCTTGTAGACACTTAGGGATTTTATGATCAAATAAATTTAGTATGACTTAATACATGTACTATATTTTCAATGGTGAGGATTAAATCTTGAAACTCCATATTAATATTGGACCACTGAATTCCATAAAAAATAGATAAAGGAGAGCCTTATAGGTTGAGTGTCTTAAAGCTCAACCAATTAAAGAGAAAATCAACTAGAGTTTTCTTATCTCAATTTGATTTACCAACCATAAGCTCTGTAACACCATTCCAAAACTCTCTAGGAAATAGATGATCCATGACCAAATGTCCCATCTATTCTTCACTACTTTTGCAAAGGATACATCCACCTTGTCTTACCAGACTCCTCTTTTTTCAATTATTCCAAGTTAAGACATTATTATCTACAAATTCAAAAACAATAAAATTATGGATTTTAAGCGGCAATATAGCTTCCAAATAGTTCTCCACCACCAAACTCTTTCATCACAACATTCTTCTTTAATTATAGTTGCATACCCTATCTTGATAATGTAATATTTTTTTGGAATATTTAAGACAGTATTCTTCGTTATTTAATTTAATTGCATTAATTTTATAGTAGTGACATATTGCTCCCATTCCTCTACTTGTTCTCCTTATAGATTTAAAATATCTACTATCTCCCATCCTTAATCCCACAAGTTTCTGTTAGCCTGAGAACTTGCATCCCTTAAGTAATAAATCACTTGATCATGGAGGAATTTTAACAAGGATCCTAACAATTTTTAATTTCTAGTGAATCTAATCCATGGGTCCTCTTGATTCTTTACTTTGATACCATTTCTAGTTTGCCATGCTAACCATTTACCTAAATAAAAAAGACATTTATGAAGGCTTTCCAGATTAAAAAGGGCTCTTTAAACTTGTTTCCTTTCCATTATGAGCCATTCCTCCTTTTCCATACCTCTGAGGTATTTGGTTTCCATTACTCTTCCCCATATACCATCATTATAAATATATCTCCAAATGATTTTCACTGCAAGTGCCAAACTAAAGATATAGATGTTTTTCAACCCCCACAAATGTGTATATTTTGGAGTTTTCAAAATTTCCCACTTAAATAGCAGAATTCCTTCCTATACTCGTTTCCTTGTCTAGAGAAAAAAATAACATTTGTTTCAAGAGATGCCCTTACAAATCTTAGAAATAGTCATCCAGTAAATAACAATGCTCTCTAGGACTACTTTTATTCTAGGACTAATCTTCCTCCATGAGATATCGATCTATTACATTAGATAGAAATTCTCTCTTCTAACTTGTTAATAACCATATCCATCCCTCGAAGAAATAACTATTTCATTTTAAATTAAAACTAAGATATTTCTCCATTTGATCCATGCCATGTAATTGCATTGGAAAGAGAGATTGAAGTTTGCTTTTACCTCATTAGTGTGTTCATTAGTCGAGATAGTAGACTTGTTCATATTAATTCCACACATTTTGATTTACAATAAATCTCTAGCAATTCCTTAAATTTTCTAGCTATTAAAGTGACCCATGAACAAATATTATGATATCATCTATGAAAGAGAGTATGTGTGATATATATTGAATTTCAGATCTTATCCTCTTCAACTCTCCTTTACCACATAAATATTTAATAATCAGACTTAAAAATTCTTCTTCAAATATGAATAAGAAGGGAAATCATGAAAATTATTGTTTGAGACTCATAGAAGTTGTGAAGAACCTAGAGGAAGACACATTTATCATCACTACAAATAAATAAAAATTGATATATCACATGATCTAGTTCATAATCTGCAAGTTCATCCCTAGTTGGAGTTAGCAATATTATGAGAAACAAAAATAGATTTGGCAAGATCAATTTTCAAGACGAATGAATGTAACTTCCTTGGCTGAGTCGAGTGCAATCCGTATTGAGAAATGGCCATTAGATCATTCATTTGATGATTTGAGAGGAAACTAATCATTCATCTAGGACAAAAACTCATAGAATTCCCCTTAACCTACTAGCTATTATTTTGGATATCAACTTATAAATTAAATTGCATCGAGTGATAGGTCTAAAATCATCAAAGGTAGTTGCATCTTGTTTCCTAGGAATGAGGGTTACAAAAGTAGCATTGACTTCCCCAAAAACATTCCATGAGGTTGTTGGATTCTTTAACAACTTTAATCAAATCATACTCTAACAAATGAAAGAATCTCAAATAAAATTCTACTGATAGGCCATTTCAACTTTTTTTTTTCCTTTTTCTAGAAGAATTAAGTATTGACTTTAACTATTTACTTTTAATCTTAGCCTACACATCACCATTCATTCCTTTTATTTATAATATTAGGAATCACATTTATGCTAAATTCATAATTCCTCTTATATTAGTATATTTGGGATCTTTAAAGAGTGTTTTAAAATGGAGTCTCCCAACCTCTACAATATCTCTAAATATATTTACTTTGAACCCATTTGGATGAAGGATCCCCCATATAGTATCAATATGTCTTCTATGAGTTTCAAATATCTTAAAGAACTTTCTATTATTATCTCATTCCTTTATCCAAATGGCTCTTCTTATATGCCTCCAAAGAATCTTAGAACTTAACTGACAAATCAATTTTTTGTCCTTTAGGTATTTGGGGTCTAGGCTTCTTCCACTAAAAATATTCAATTATTATTGTTTTCAAAAAGGGATTTGATCCATTCCTTTACATCCTTCATGTCTTTTTATATTTTACAACATAAGCGAAATCCCATCCCTTTCTTACGCTTTTAATTCATTTGTGTTGTCTACAAATTGTTTCATTAAGAGTCCCCTAACTGAAGATGCAAAGGCTACCAACTTTTAATCACAATGTCCCTAGAATCTTGTTCAAACAACCAAACATTGTTAAAATTTAGAGGGCTAGTGGAATTTTGACCCACTATATTCAAGTGAAGCAATATTAGTAGATGATTTGAAGCTTTATTCTCTTTTTTAACCACACACTTAATTTTCAAATTCTCACTAAAAAGGAATTAGGAACCCATCCAATCTTTTAACATTACTTTCTTCGTCTCTTCTATCCATGATCAAGACTAGAACAATCTTCTAGAGGTTCCACATACATTAGGTGAAAACAATCAAATAGGTAAGCAAAATAATCTTTAAGACGGTCCTTTCTAGAAACCACCCTTAAAATTCTATATGATTAAGGGTTTAGTTCAAATCCCCTCAATCACATTTCCCCCACAATGTAAACCCTAGTGTAGGATATTATCCCAAAATACTCTTGTTTCTTCATAGGGCTTATACACATTTAATATCTTAATCTTTTTGATATTAGATCCACCAAAATAACCATAATAAAAACTTATATTAATTTTACATACAAAAATGGTCCTTTGAAATCTATGGATCTATGAGCAATGGCTATCTCTTGCTTCGCTTAGGACATGGCCATTGATATTTGGGATTATCTCCCAAATTAAAAACACATTTCTCTATCCATACTTAATCCCAAATCTTTAGTAATATATAGAGAGAGGATGAATCCAAAAAGTATATGGGATTTTATAGAAAAGTAAAATCTTTGATAAAAGATTAAATATAAAAATTTTAAAATTAAATTAGCATATAAAAATATATTCAATTTAAAATTAAAAAATAAATAATTATAATTTACCAAAATTGAAAATGCGTGACTTCAATGTACCACCCAGTTTTTTGGTTGATTGTTTATTGGATATACGAAAATGCTTAGCTTTAACCGTGTTCAGCACCAATTTAACTGCTGTGTTCAGCACCAATGATGAAATTTGAGGGCTAATTTGCATTTTTCCCATCAAATAAAGTTGAAAACTATCAAACCCATCACAAATATTAAGTAAAATAATGTTTACCATTCACAAAAATATGGTATAGCCTGTCAAATTTGCTAAATTTCCTTCGAAATTCACACTATTCTCCTGTATGTCCATGTATATTTGGGCTTCCTTAACTTTTCAACCACAACACAAAAAAATCAATCATATCTCCTATTCATTATAAATCAAGATAACATATGAAATTTTGTATTTTAACCATTAATTATTTCTATCATATTCATTATATATTTTTATTACAAATATCCATCTAAAAATCACTCTAATTTAGGGTTAAGCTAATTTAAAACATAATGTATGTTATGCGTGGGAACCCATAATATTTTAGTATATTCATTCTGGACTGCCAAGATATCATAAAGTGCGTCTACACAAGGCATATGAATCTTTTGTTTTTTTAAAGTAGGGGAATCGGTAACTTGTCAAACTTGTCTGGGCCAGGCCCAGGATCAAATCCGCTGTTGCCACTATAACCCCTGTGGTATAAATGGGCAGCCATATACCAGTAACTTGTGACTCAGCAAGGGCCCAGACGTCCCGACTCCAATCCCGACAAGGGGCGGTAGTCTATCCAGGGGGCGCCTACCCTTTGAGCCTTATCACAGCGGGCCATGTCTCGGTGGGATTTGATCCCTGGTGGGCTGAGTGAAAACCACCTTCCCCCACCGTGTGGGATCCACTTCCTTGTTACTCATGAAAAGCATTGCTACACTAAGATCAATCCAATCCAAATTGGAATTTGATAAACAAGGAATAGTCCAAAACTATATTTTATAAATAGTAATTTTTTGTTTGTAATTTCTGAATTACAATACTCGAAATAAATCGATCGAACTTTCTGAATCACAATACAATCACTCACTCAAAATCAATGGATCGAACTTAGAAACAAAAAATGTAATTTCTTGTTTCTGAATTACAATACAATATAATCACTCAAGTTCAGGAAACAACATAATCCTATATTAAAGTTTTATTTATTTGGAAGTACCACGCCTGTTGACCACCTTAGTGAAAACAATACCCAATATAACAATAAACTATAAATGGAATTGCAATTATGCAATATGAACACACGCACACAGAACTTGCCATGGTTACAGGAAGGATATGAACATGCTACTAATGAAAGCGTCGTTCCCATTGACCACAGTCTTGAAGAACCCATCCACCTGGTTTCTCAAATTACTTAAATCTTCGTCGACCCTTTCCAGTTTGTGTTTCAATTCATCGACATGGGCGGCCATTCTTATCTTTATCTGATCCTCCTCGCCCTCACCATCTCGATTCTCATTCTCAGTGAGAAATGGTAGTAATGGCATTGTTTGGATTGTTGAATACAGTCCTTCAGCTGCTACCTCCAAACTTGCCAATTCATCTGAGCCGCCATGATCATCGCTCCATGTTTGCTGAGTAATTACCTCCTTTTGCAATTCCAGGAAAGAAGCAGACCAGAAGAACTCAGGCAGAATGCGCAAATTCAAGTTCGAATTTAATAAACGGCGAGAAGATTCAGATTCACAGGTCGAAGAAGAGCACATGAACAGAGCCCATGCCAAAGAACTGCAAACAAATAAAGTTATTACCTTGACTCCATATAAAGCCCTCCGCATCAGCATATCGGGCGATGACGAGCTCAAATATTTTACCTTTTTCTTACCATCCAGAGTTTTGCTCAGAGCCTCAAACTTGGCATTGAAAATTCCGATTTCCGCTTTGTGTTTCAGGAAATTGTAACCTGCATCTCGCAGATAATCCTTGGCTCTCAGAATTCTCTTAGACGACGGGGTGCCATCAGAAAAGTCGAGCAGGTACAGAGCATAGCGGAGCAGAAGTTGTGATTGTTGAAGCTTTCTGGTATGAGCGTTCACCCCAACGCAAAAGTGTAGAACTTCCAGTGTAAGGATCGTGTATTCATCCGTCCATTCTTCATCAAATTCCAATTTTTTTGCACCAACAAGGAGAGACAGATCTGCGTATGTCGCAGACAAGGCCTCCACGGCCCGCGACAACCATGGCAGATTATTTATGCATTGACGATCTTCCTCGTGTGGCTTCATTTGCTTCAATCTTTCTTTCAAGGCCATCTCGAAAACTTCCAGTTTGTGACTAAGTTCTGATGATAACGGCGTCTTTCGAGATCTGAAAGGCCACATTATATGGAATTTCAGATTGCAGGACGCTGCACAATCTGAATCACGATCACAACTTGCAAAGGTAATAAAAGAAACGGTTTAAAACTCATTTATAAGGAGACAGATACTGAGTTGATGTGGAGGATATGAATAAAGGTACAACTGGAAATTGGAATTTGTAGAAAAATGTGAACGAGAGTATAGCTGGAAATTGGAAATAGCTTTGGCTCGGGAAACGAATTCTCTGAGATGGTAAGGAGCTATTTGTTGGGCTTTCGGCATCTTCCATGAAAGTTGGGCTTGTGATTAGGGCACCACTAACAATTATGTATTCAAACCATGAATGAGTTTGCATGATAGGTCACTAATACCAATCCCAAGATTGATGAATTGAACCAGTGGGCAAGAACACCCTTTCTACAAAGGCAAGCAAAGTATAACTAATGGGCTTTTCTTGGAAATGTCAGTCATTCCAAACAGGTTTCAATCGCCTTGTAGATTCAATCTACATGTGATAAGCTTAGGGAATGGCAACGTCGACAATGACTTTTTTTTTTGGTTTCCTTCAATATTATTTGAATTTGAAAATGGAGTAACATTCTAATTATTAGGTTAACAAGTGTTTTATTTCATAACAAGAAAGTTTAAAATAACATAATTGTTAATAATATTATGTTAATAAATTAACAAGTGTTCAAGTTCATTTTGAATAGTTCCAAGGTTAGCTCAAATGGTAAGACATGCGCCGGTTCGGGGAGAGGCCATCTAAAAAAAGTTCATTTTGAATATAACAAATCAATTTAAAATAGCATAATTTCAAATTGGTAATCTGTTTTAGCCTGGTAGTAAGATCATAATAATAAAAAAATTCTTAATTTTTTCATGTCAGAGAAATCTAAACATGTGTATCTTTATGAAGAAAAGTGTAATTTTTCCATGTCAAAGAAATCTAAACATTTGTATTTTTATGCAGAAAAGTGAAGAATCCTACTTCATTCTTCGAAGAAAGGTGAAGAATCTTAGTTCAATATCCTAAAGATGGTGTAGGTATTAAGTATTTACACTTTCAAAAATATTTAAAATTAATTAAATTATTTTTTTTTAAATTAAATATTTTATTGAATTAAAAAACTTATTCAAATTATTAAATTTAATTACTTAAATATATTATTTAAATAATAAAAATAGATTTTTTATAAATATATCATGTAATCCTTTAAGTCAATAGACAATTCTAAGTTCAATTAACCTAAAATTTATAATCTTTATTTAAACGATCATTTTCAGTGAATCATTACCACTAAGATTTTATTTGAATTATTATATTCAAAATATTGGCATCATAATTTCCTAATTGTGTCCATAGGTAATACTAAACTCAAGCAACTAAAAATCGATGACATTTATTGTAATGATCATTTCCAATAAATCATCACAACTAAGATTTTATTTGAATTTTTAGATTCAAAAGATTGATGAAGTGATTGTTGAATATGCATTGTAATTGTCAAAGGATCAAAGATCATATGAATCAAAAATCAATTCAAAGATATCAAAGGATCAAAGTATCGTGTTGGATATCTAATGTCAAAGGATAAAAGATGAGATGGACCAAAAGCCAAAAGAATCGGATGGAATTGCTAAAAGACTTCCTCTCACACAGCGAGCTTGAACTACATATGAGCAGATGTGGAAGTCACATGAAAGAATTTACCACACCATGACATTGGTCACAAATGCGCACATAATCATAAATATAGAAGAACCACTGAAAATGGCACAAATGCGCACATAATCATAAATATAGAAGAACCACTGAAAATGGCACAAATGCGCAAATACAGTTTGTGTGACTTATGAATAAAGAAAAATGAAACTGTGTAAAAGTCCCACAAAGAATATGGCATGTGGTACAAATATTTGCAAGGAAATGTAAGCAATAAATTGATGTGTGCAAGAGTCCGACAAGGATGTTGACATATGTGCATCATATAGTACACAAAGTTGAATTGTGGAAAGAGGCATGCCAACACACATTCTAACTTGTTGAAAACACAATCCACTAGGTTGTTATCCGAAGTTAAGGAACTTCACCAAGTGGACACATCTCTTGAGTTAAGAAGATTATATATAAGAAAGATATGGATGAGGTGAAGTACAAGCTTGTAGAAATGAAGATATGAGATAACTGCTTGACAAACTTCAGAAACTTTTTTGAGAGTATCATTAGCTCATTGATCGCAGAGAGTATCTTTATGTAGCAAAGCCACAGTGTGCAATACAATAAGTGATGAACAAAAAATAAGTGTGCTAGAAGAAAAGGATTCCCATATCTTCAATGTGAAAAGTTCTTGATTAGTAAAATACGTAGGTTGCATAACATCAAAGGTTACAGAGCTGGAAACTCTGTTCAAATGTGGATCATAGATATCTTCGCACATAGTGTTTTTGGGAAACAGTATTTTCAAACAAAGATAAAAAAGCTACAACAATTGCGTATTGTGAAGGAAATGTATTTATCTTTTCTCAAATTTTTCTATACGGTCATATTTCATATGAAGAAGGTCAAATGAGGCAAGGAGA
This sequence comes from Pseudotsuga menziesii, assembly GCA_001517045.1. Taxonomy (NCBI): domain Eukaryota; kingdom Viridiplantae; phylum Streptophyta; class Pinopsida; order Pinales; family Pinaceae; genus Pseudotsuga; species Pseudotsuga menziesii. The sequence goes on along the minus strand of LPNX010740665.1, from coordinate 17,135 downwards.
AGGGAGTTGCATCCTCTTTTCTGTCAGTTCTAGAGAATAGAATTAGGGTGTGGTAGCATCCTTTATGTTGGTGCAAATAAAATTCAGGGGGTTGGAGCCTCCTTCTAGTAGGTGTTAGAGAAAAATGGAAGTTGGTGCTTCCACAACTAGATAGCATAGTTTTACACAGGTCAGAGATTGAAGCCACAAGTCACAGTTTGCATAGTCAAACTAATATCAGTTTAGGTCGATGCATGAATATCGTGAGTTAATCATTATCCATATTGAAGTTCTTGTAGGTCAGTGCCACCATCCTAGAGATTGTAATTGGGATCAGGATAACACCTTAAATTAGTGGGTGCTCATGTATGAAGACCATAATCTCCCACTTATGTAACTATATACAATTTTATATATAGATATACATTTTTTCTCAAGTATTTGTGTGATGTTTTGATTGTTCTTCTGAGTGTTGGAAAGTCTTAAATATGTGAAAATATGCATACGTTAAAATCATACATGTCGGCGCAATTATTGATCCCCCCCCCCCCTCTCAGTAATAATTTAATACCAACAATTGGTATCAGAGCCGATGTCTTTAGTGCTAGACTAACATCAGGAAGAGTGATCCAGCACAGTTATGGATGAAGCATTATGGTTACAAGAAAATGATAGTAAATAAAATCCTTCAATTGTACAAGCAAGAGATATCATTCACACAAAAATAAAGACTATAGAAAATGTAAAAAGAGTCGCTACCAATGGCATGCAAATGCTAAAGAGAAAAGAAGAATAATCAAAGACATCGACATCATACTTTACCAGTCAGCTCTAGGAAATCAATGAACAATGCATCTCTGAGAAACTTGAGATGGACACATTGGAAGAAAATTTTGAGCAGGCAACGACAGAAAAATGAGAAACTATCTAAGGAGATCATGCTTCTAAGAAATAAATTGGAAGATACGGAGGGAGAGAAAAGGAAAGATGTAGCTAAGTCATCTAAATAAATTGTATGACTAAATGACCAACTCTAGAATCTTCAACAACAAAGTGATGAAACATGCAGAATGATCAATGAACACCAAAGAAAAGCTCGGGTTGAACAACACAAGAGAGTCATGCTTAAAGAATGAAATATTGTAGACAAATTCACTTGTTTAAAAGGAAAAACATTTGAAGGAAAAGGAACAAAAAACATTAAAGACTGCAAACCCAACATAAAGCAAATGACAAGTTTACTAAAAGTGCATAAATGTTAAATGAGATATTAAGTAAGAAGTGTCTGTCTCCCAACAGTTTCATCATAGGTTACAAGAATGACACAGACGAAAAAGCTGGCAAGCATCAAGAAACAAATGGAATGCAAGCAAGAGGAACTACTCTGCATAAAAGGAAGAATCAAGGAACTAGAAGGAAACAAGTGTGCGGTTGAGAATCCATTGAGAGAGTTAGAATTAGTAAATGAACTACTATAGAAACAAATTGCGTGGAAAGAATCAAAGGATTCACACTCGAAAGCAGTTAGCGTGATTCAAGGAAAGGATGGAATGTGTATTGAAATTGAAACTAAAAATAAGTTCAAGAATAGCTCAACTATCCTGGATAAAATCCTAAAATGTCAGGGATCTCTAGAAAATAAGACTAGTATTGGATTTGTAAAAGCAAGTGATGGTATGTGCAACAAAGGAGAGACTACTTTCAACTAACATAGTACTTTTCACAGAAAACTTGAACTTCTTGCTAGAAATGAAAAAATCAGGTAGGTTAACACCTCTAGACACAAAAATATCACTAGATGTTGGAGATGCAATTGTGTTAGTCATATAGCGAAATATTGTCACACTATGAAGTGTTATGTGTGTAATAAATATGGAGACAAGTCCTCAAAATGTTTCCTGAAAGTCCAACATCAATGGAAATCTATTAGCAACAAGTGTGTTGAAAATTATCCTTCCCATGAGAAAAGGTTGACTGTGCACCAAAAGGTTTGGGAAATATATTTTCCTCATGAGCGCCTAAAAAGTGTACACAACAAAAAAATGTTACTCTACATACCAAGACGATATTGATAATAAAGACATCTCAGGTATGTGCAAAAGATTAAAACAACAATTGTGCAATACTAGAAGCAAGTGATTGCTGCTCACATTAACCTAGAAGGGTTATGTAGGATCCTTGAGTGCAAAATAGGTGCATCAAATACTCGAGGATTAATGAATTAAGTGGGCATTTATTAAATTCATTTGAAAAATTGTTAGTGTATAGTTTGAAATGTGTTGATGTTATTGTAAAAGTAAAATAGTTATGCATAAAAAAAGTAACGAAGAAAATGACAAGCAAAAAAAGGAAAGTCTTTGTATTATATTCAAAATATTATTACAAAATTGTGGAGCTTCGAAGCTCACACTACATCAAGCCACAAATGGGCATTAAGGACAAAAATTGAAGCACCAAAAAAGTGAACATGAGAGATGATGGATCATCAATGCAATTCAAGGTTAAGTTCTTCAGCACGACTGGAAGGAAAAGGTGAAAGATGTAATTCCAAGTCCATTGGATTCAGTACTGTAAACTCACATGATTGCAATAGGGGAAGAATATTTAGTGTTGAAGCTAATGAATTGGGATTGACCCCAAGACAAATCATAAGAATTAAAGTCTATTGATGCTAATGTTCAAGAACATCCACTTGTCTACTCAAATTGGATAGTGTGTCTAAGGTATTGTGGTTGAAGTATAATTGTTGATACCACGACCCAAAATTGGATTCAGTTACCCGGTTCTGCAAAATACCTAGGTGTAATATCTTGAATTTTGACCTTACACTTATGGGAATAAGCCCCATTGCTTATGATGTTACTTTGATGTTTTATTTTGATATATTGGGTCTAAGATCCCACTGCATAGGAACATGTTGATTTGTTTGATATATTGGGCATAAGCCAATTGCATATGTTATATATATATATATATGTTTTCATGTGTTGAGCATGGACCCTAAAGCACATGATTGATGAGATTTTTTGTGTTGAGTGAGGAGCTCTGGAGCACATGGGTAATTGATGTTTTGTGTTGAGCGAGAAGCTCTAGAGCACATAAGTTTCGAGACATTTGTGTTGAGCATGAATCTCTAGAGCACATGAAAAGATAAATTGAAAGTGTTGGGCATAAGTCGTGGAGCCTTCCAAGTTGATGTTGATCTTAAGCTCTGGAACATTGGATCCTTGGCCATTGTATCCCTAGGCGTATCCTACAAATACATCCTAGCATTAGTGTTGAGCGAGGAGCTCTAGAATTTCACTAAGTTTGTAACTCCCTATTTTTTAGCGTTGAGTATGGGAACTGGATAAGATCTATGAGTTACGAAAAATAATTAATATGTTGAGTGAAAACGACTCGAATAAAACATTTATCTCATTTGACTTATTTATAAGTGATTAAATGAAATTTTGAATTTCTGTATCTCATGAAGTACTAAAGAACTACCATGTTATACAACGAAATTCAACATGCAAGGAGGTTTAGAGTTTCCTAGCCTAGTTGACCTGACCCCTACCTGAAGGCCTTATTAAAGAAAGTGTCATATATTTAGGGATTATTCTATATGATACCTAAGGACAAATTGTTAACAAATAATATATATGCAAGTATATAGTTTATATGTATGGTATGTATAAAGAGTAAGCATAGTAATAATACTAATAGCTATAAGAAATAAAGAAAGGCTCCATATATTATTATTAGTACTAATTATAATTAAAAATTAAAATAACTACAAGAGTCCAAATAGGAACTAGTTAAAAGTTCCTAAGTTAAATATTAAAAGTACTTAAATTAAATAAAAAGGGTTAAATCAAGAAATCAAATGATTCTTGATTTAAATTTCCCTTTGACTGAAATGTCTTCCTATAAAGACCCAATCCAAAGAGAGGCTTGGGAATCATCTTTTTTGGTTATTCCATAATTTTCTAGCTGATTATTCTCAATAGAGTTCTTGGGGAACAATTTTCCTAAGAGGAAAAAGGAGAATTGATTCAGAACCTGATATCCCAGTTTGGAAAGACTTACCTTAGGAGCTCTAAGCTACTTGCATGTTGCAACCAGCTCTGGGGGATCTGGATTGAAACCAGGAATGGTTCTGGTCATGATTGGGTGGAACATGGTAGTTCCCAAGTAATTCGATTATCTATACAAAGGTCAGATCTATCTATGAATTTGTTAATACTGGGTATTTGAGTGTGCAGGTTTTCAGCCATTGAAATAGCTTCATCTTGTAGGTATGAGGTTCTTGATTTTTCCCTTGTAAACTACACAAGTTTTCTTATTTAAAATAGATTGAATTCTGAATGATTATGTGGTAACTATCTACTATAAGCTAGGTTATCTTTTCTTCAGTTCCTTTCCAGTTTACTAATGTAAAGGATTTTTGTTATAGTTATTTTCTATAATTTATCTTATGTCTAATAATTTAAGGGTTTTGTTTCTCTAATTCCTTTCTGCAATTTATTTTCTGTCTTCAAATTTATTTCCATGACCTAGAACTAGTCAAAACAGAGCCTATATATATTATCTATGTTGGAATATTTCATATTTATAGTAGGCTTATGTTAATTACAAATAAAACCAACTATTATCTATAGCATTAATCTAATATCTAAGTAAAATATTATAAACATAATTATAAACAATACATTTCCACTTTATAAACCAAATAAATGCTAAGCGAAAGCGAGCGAGACCTCTAATGGTCTGTAGGATATTATAAATAAAACAAAACCATATTAATATTCCTACCAGCCTCATAAAGAATCAACCCTAGTCTAAATACGATTTATTTCATAACTTAAACATAAAATACAAATATCCAAATCATATCTCCTAAGAGAGTTTTCAACAAAATAAATCAACCCTAAAACTTAATCATAAAACTCATTAACATACATCATATACATAAATATATTCACGGGATCGAATCCTATGAGAATTCATGCCAAAATAAACTATTTACATATATCATTTACATCCATCGTGGCCCATGGTCGAATCCTACAAAGCTCATGACTTCCAAACCCATATACATTTAAAAATAAAATTCGAATCCTATAGGATTGGTTAGTAGTGTCCAACGTTGCATTAATTCATTTATACAATCTACACAGTCCATGTTGTAAATACAGACTGAAACCATTGCTCTATCAACTTTTCCCCATATCATTACCAAATCAAATATACAGGCTGTAAAACAAATTATTATATCTCTACAGAGGAGTTAAACCCCAAATTATATTCACACGTGTATCCATTTCATGGCTCATGGAATTATATACAAGCATAGTAAACCCTTAACATAAGTCAATAAATCCTTGTCTACACTAAGAAATAGAAATGATAGGGTAAACCCCATAGTCATGGCTGCTTCCAATTAAATACATAGGTAAGGAATTCAGCACTATGATTAACCATAATCAACACAATCGCTATGCTACATGGAAAGAGTCCCATTTTCGGTGATGGAATGGCTCTAAAAGGCCAAGCAACGCTGTTAAAATATACAAATAAAGAACAAACACGAGTTTACACAGAGTCACAACAATTGCCAACCAAGGACCATAACCACGATATACACACAGTAAGCAAATGTTGTACAAATTAACCACCATAAATAATATAAGAATTTACACAGTCGCATTTATAAACCAATGCATCATTGCAAGCAATGGTGTTGTCACAATTTACCAAACCCAACATATTAGCAAAACACATAGTTTGTATTATTCGCTGCGGCTAATGATATAGACAGTAAATTCATTTATAGAGCTGGAAAACAACAGTCTCGGCCCAAAGGTGCGAAACCCACAAACAAAAACCCCAAATCATAAATGCATCTTTGGATGCTTTACATAAATTACAGACATACCATTATAGCCGCAACCCTTAAAACCCAAGCCCAGTATTCATTCAATGACGAGTTTCATGCTCTGTCACAACACCCATACACAAGAGGAAACAAGTTTTAACTTGTTTACAGCAGGGCTTACCCGTAAAGGGTAATGCATTGGCCACTTCGAAGATCCACGACCCATGCCATAAGGACCCTGCAATCTGCAACAAACCAGAAGGAAGCATGAGGAGCATGCCAAAAATCCCAACTGAAACCACAAAATAAGTGCAGTAAAACCAGATCAAAGTACATTCCTTCAAAGTACAGCCAAACTCCAAACTTCACACCATAGTGCAAACCAGAGAGTCGAACAGAGATCACATAGCGAAATCGCAAATGACCCATACCTTCACGCTAGTCAAGTATTAGGGCTTGAGACCCTTGTTTCCCAAGGAGCATTAACTCTACCACCATGTCCTCCATTATGTGAAATCAAAACCCCAAGTCTATAGTTCATGCCACACCAAAATGCGTTGTGACAAATATCCACCATGCAAACCATAAACCCCAACTTTGGTATCGTAGACTTAGGACTAAGCCATAATTCATGGCATATGTAATATTCCATGAATGGCTTACCATATTCCTTCAACCTTATACATAAGGAACTTAATGAACATAGGGCTACGATTTAATGTGTTAATCCTTATACGATGCCAAATAAGCCATATAAATGTTAAGTGCAGGCTCAAACTAAATCAAGGTCTTAAGACCATAAGTAATAATGGTAACAAGTGCAAACATAGGCATAATTAAACCCAACCTTGCATGAGCAAACAATGCTACAACCATAATAATAATCACTAAGATAGGACTGCAAGTCTATTCGTCATCCAAGTTGTGAGGTAGGTAAGCATAGACAGTATGTCTTTGTTCCCTATTATAGTCAAATTTTCGTCTTCAAGTGCATCTGCATTGTCACATGCCCCAATTTTGTAAATAATGTTATCTTATTTTGATTTTATTCCAAGACATTATGTTAAATTTAATGCTACTTAGTTGAAACTGATGACTCAGCAGAGTCAAGGATGTGGAATGTAATTATGAATATTTTAATTTTAAATAAATAAAAGTGGAGACAACAACTTGGGAGGGATGTTAAAAAGAGTGTTACTGGTCAAGTTGGTGGAGGAGACTAGGTGGAGAGCAAAAATACAAGTGGCACCATCCTCAAACACTTCCTATGTTACAGGTGGAAACCTCCCTACATTTGGGGTCATGATCCCCCAAGAAAGTGGGATCAGAGCAGGTGGCTCAATTAATGACAATTAACCCAAAAAGACCTAGGCAATCTTAATAAAAAGTACCTAATGAAGACAGCTGAGGCTGCTCATTCCAAGAGAAGAATCATTTAGGTGAATGCACTTCAAGGAATTTATTGGGAAGGGAAATTTTGAGGAAGGTGTTTGAGGGGTAAACTGCAGGAAAGTGATCTGGTACAACTTTGCAACTGAAAGATCTTACTGCAGTGTGCAGAGTTGGTATTGAGTCTTTGACTAGTACTGGTTGTTTGCTCCACCTAGTTCCAGCCAAGGAGACCAAAATAGGCTCGGGGGTCCTGAGAAGTCATTGTTTGAGTGCTCTCCAGTTGTTGGTAGGGAGGAATGGCCTCCCATTGCTGTTGTCATCCAGCTTTACAAACATGTTCTACTATCTTTTAATTTCTGTGTTTAATTTTATATCCGTGTGTAAACAAATAATGAATGATTATAGGGTATGAGGTAAACTGTTAAATGTAAAATATCTTAGCTGTTTAATGTTGAATCTATTCTTTGATGAAAAATAAATCCTACCTGTGTTTTTCCCCATCTGGAGTAATCTAGATCGTACTCTAGTACAGGTAGTGTATTTAAATGAATGAAGTATGATGGAAATATGAAATGAAATGTTTTTTATATTATTGAAATGTTTGCTTTCAGTAGATAGTTATGTTTCTAGAAGGAATATTAATCTGTTCATAGAGTAGTTGTCAAATCTAGACTGTGTATGTTAGAATATCAGAAAAGAAAAAGAAATCATATTATTTACTAACAATAATATGTTCTAGTATGTGAATCATTCTTCTACACAATACCTACTTACGTAAACATTATATCTATACTGAAACATAAGGAAAAGAAATATCAGTTGAATACTTATTATTTAGGTTAAGTAAAGATGCCAATATGGCTCTATTAGTTCATTTCTTTTCCTATTAACGACAGCTATTTTATTTGCAACAATCTAAACTGTAAGTAAGGATAGGTAACCTGATTTAATTCTAATGATAAACTAATTGAATTAAGAATGCTAGCTAGGTTTATTTCATTTATGTTGATATTGTAAACAATTTATTTATCTTATTCAAACTGTACTTTTGCAATCTGGAATTACTAACCTGTCACCTAGGAAAAGATTCAATTTAAACAAATACTCTTTATTTCTGTGAAGGAAGAAACTAAGTTAATTGTTTTTACAGAGTTATTTTATTATCCTTATTGCTTAATAAATTATACTAATGTTCATATTTAAATAGGATATTCTTGGTATAGTATTTTTATTTATAAATTAATTAGCTATAGCAATCATAATAGTATAACAATGAGATATCAACAAAATCTCATCTATACACTTACAAAACAGACTAAGTGCAAGGTTAAAATAATATTTATTAAATATTATTTATTTATGAACAAACTAAATTTAATTGAACTAAAAAAAAATTTATAAAAAAGTTAACTGGGTTGAAACCCTCATAAAATAAAACAATATAAAATATAATATTACTTTACAACATTATATCTGATAGCATAAACCCTGTACTTTAAAAGTATAACAATATAATTAAACGAGTATAAATCAAAAGAATTGGATTCCTTAGTTTTCTAAAGATATCATCCATGAAATAATTATTACAGTCCTATAAGGATAGAGAAAAATATTAATGAAAGTATAAATACTCCTACTTATAACATACAGTTAATTTAACATGTATTATTTAATTAACTTACAGAATAATTTAAAAATGTATTTGCATATAGGGTTACTAACAGAACATAAACATGCTCGATTAACCGAGCTTATTAACAAATAATGCGATATAAGAAATAGCAGAACCGAAAATAGTATTATATATATTTAATAAAAGATAATTTAAAAACAGTAGAAATATCTTTACACAGTCGAGTTAGGGTGAAACCCTAATGGACCAAAAATTACAATTTAAGTATCAAAATAACCAAGTCTAAGCTATAGACAAATACATCTTTTCATTTAAGGTTAACAGAGAATGGCTCGAAAGGCCTCATACTATTCTTTACATATATTTGTACAAAATCAGTAATCAAAGATTTACAAGTTATGGCGTAAGTCGGAAACCCTGTGAGCAGCAAGGGTTTGCAAACAAACTAAACAACGGAACAAGTTAACCAAGAAAACATTAACCACGAGGGTCTTTTGCAGGCCACGACGACCAACCAAAAAACGTTCCATAAGGAACTGCACAAGGATGAACTACCATGGGATAACCAGGGCTTACCCGTGAGCAGGAAATCGACCTTGCGTTTGCACCAGTTGCAAAGGAAAGCGTAGCCATCACTTGCAAAGATTATCCCACAAATATTAATACTTTTGCTTAAAATCACAAAGGAGCTATAAACAAGTTTTAAAAACTGGTTAAGAATTGTATTTACATGAATTTGAAAATAATGTGGCCACCCACGAACAAGAGTTCTGCCACTAACCAAACAAACAACAAACCCTTCATTCCTTTTGTGATAGAGGCAGGTTAAACGAGGGCAACTACAGCTCATAGCAGCCAAATGGAGAGAGTGACGGTGAAGCAGAAAATGGGCAGAGAGCACGCATTGTCACCACTCTTACGAGCCTGAGAACCCACACTACCAAAAAACCCTATGACAGACCAGACCAAGGTTACAGACACGACTCTTAAGTTATTGATGCCGAAATAAACTTACAGACCTGTAAGCTATCCTCACAACCAAGCCATGGATGAATAATCCCAAAAGAAAACTACACATAGTATAAACTGAAACAAGTGACACAGCTCTCCTCAACCACTGCAGTATGAATTCACAGTGTAGACTCGAAGCAAGGGCATTAAAGGAGGACTTAACTTCACAACAAGACGCAGAGTTCACATGGCGGCCAAGACACAGTTGCAGAGCAGCCCGGAGGCCTGAAAACAATGATGTAAAATGACCAAAGCTAGGGTTCGTAAACCCTTTTATCATCTCAACGCTTGGCTTAGGAAGAACCACGTGTTCACGTGGATAATTTACCGTGCAGTGGGTATTTTGCATAGTCCTGCATGTAATCAAACATTCCATTATTTAAAATGATTTTCACTCAATCATATGGTTTAACAAATCACTTTTACAAGGTTCTACGTATTCCGAAGTCAACCAATGTATGCATGCTACAAACTATTGAAAACATAAAACTTTAATCCTCCAATCGATCCCAAGTTTATTTTAATATAAGTTGTATAGTTTATACAAGGGCGAATTTAAATCGATGATATTTTTATTTCCAACATTATCCATGGTTTCATCGTGGAAGTGGATTAATGCCACGATCTTTAACCTTTGCAAGTATAATATGCACAATACAAATCTTTGTAATGCTATCAAGCTTATGTTAACCACGAATTCATCAAACCTCATAAATTTTATTTATACCAAAGTAATTTTCATGATAGAACATATCCATGATATGTCATGTGTTTACTTTTCAAATTATTTATGTTGGAAAACTTTAGTTATAAACTATATAGTTTCATATTATTTCACATTAAGCTTGTTGGTAATCATTACATGGTTGTAATATCATAAACCTATATTTTTGTCCCAAGCATATTTATGCATAAAAGATTTAGTTCTTCACTAATGAATAGACCATTTGGTAATTCAGTAAATAGTATAGTTACAATCGTCATTAAACCTTAAGCTATCGAAGCTAAGTTATTAATGTAAATCTTATGATATTAGGAGATGTAAAGAAAAGGTTTTTCTTGATCTTCACCAACATTTATTAGCTAATTACGATGTCACCAACATTTATGTTGTGACGCGAAATTGTTTAAGGACTTAGTTTTAATTGGAAACATGAACTTTATAAACCCTAGCTGTCTTTAAACCAGAACTACTAGTAAGTTTAAAGGATTTATAAACAAGATGATTTGTGTAGGTATCATTGAATATCATAGAATTTAGAACAGTAAGTGACAAATACTCTGATGGTGACTATAAATCTTGTACATAGTCAGTTCAACAAAGTTTAATGTCCTTTGGTTGTTTACTAACCTTATGAATTACTTAAGCTACTTCATGTTTGATTAGTAATACAATCTTTTAGTACTGTCTAAGCATTTCAGAAGATATTCAACTAGTAATTGCTTATACCAATTTTACAAGTCGATAATGTAAATTACTATTAGAACAAATCTTACAGCAGTATAGGTTATGCACTCTAATTACATTTAACTCATGACAAAGATTACAGGTTATGAACCAGAGAAATAATAACTGTCGCTAATTACAATCAAGAAAAAAACTCTTCTTTATATGTATCATTGGCAATTTAGATAGAAGAAATAAACTGCTTGTTTTACCTCATAGAAGCAAATGATTTTGGAACAACTTATTTACTAAACTATTGTTTTTGCAAATAAAAGTATATCTGCATGCTTTATGTAAATTGATAGGCTTAACTCGATAATTCTTACCTGTAAACCTGTGAGGACAAGTAAACTTTCTGCGTTAGCTCAAAAGCTAAGTAAGCCCCAGAATCCAAGACAGTTCCACCTACTTGTCGCAAATTAAAACGCATCAGCAAACTGAAAAAGAAATTATTATACAAGTTGAACTTAACCTTGTACTCAATTCAGATTATGTATTAACGAATCTGTTAACCAAATAATTTATAGATAACTGTAACTGTTAGCAGACCGCATTATTAATAATTTTATGTGTTTTCAAAATTTTAAATTTTCCGGAAAATTTGGGGTTTTGACATGCACCAAACCAAGAAAGAAATGCATTAGTTCAATAAAGAACTAAGTAAACCCTCCAGTGACAAGTAAAAATAATTACCTTTCCAGGTGTGTCTACAAGGGATACAAGTCCCGCCACTCCACCCCTTGACAATACAAGTTAAGTCGGGAATATTCATAAAATAGTAATCAAACATTATAACCAATAAGTAAGAAAATGAATTTACACACATACAAGTAAATACATGATAAGAAGCATTCAGTAAATAGCATAACCATCTAAATCAGATTCAAGTAATATAACAACAACATAGCATTATACTAATAACCACATCGGGGAAAACATTTAGAAGAAGGTAAGAACATATTATGATAATTCAGTTCAGTGAACAAAGTACGACACATTTTGCATAAGCTAAGATAATGTCCAGTTTAGGAAGTAATTGACTATCCTAATAAATAATATTTATTTTCAAACTTTGGGGATATTACACTAGGTCCATCAACAACCATCCAAGATATTCCTTCTAAGATTGAACCAATGTGCGAAGGCTATTGAGGGAATTATTCAAATGATGGAAATAAGACATGATGGATAATGATGACTAAAGAATGGAAAATCAAGATGCAAATGATAGAATAATCCCGATAGAGTATGAAGCAAGGTGGCGAAAACAATGAAAATTCTTCCAGCTTATAGAAATGAGAAGAAACTTATCACATGCTTGAACATAAATTGAAGGGTCATCAACGTTGATGAGTTCATGTATTGTACAATCCAAGGTAGATCATGATGAAGTAAAATTTAACGTGAAGGACAATAAATGAAAAAAAGGGTTGTTTGAAAGAATGATGTCAAAGTAAAAGTTCTAGTACTGACACAGCACATGGACATGATATCAGACACATCAACTTTCACCATGCATGTGAAATATTGAAGATATGTGGGATAATAGGAAAAATTATTGAAGGAAGTAAAACACCTCATGTCCAAAACACGAGCCAAGATTTCCTGTAGGGTACATTAAATTAGACACATACAATTTGATTCTATGTGATCTGGCACGAAAGAAGGTGTGAGCACAAACCCATTGGGAGTTATCAAATCAATAACTCCCTTTTCCATTGATGTCAAAGGAAGAGAGAAGCTAGAAGAAGAAAAGAAAGAGAGAAGAGGAAAAAGGAAGATCCAAATGATAGGGGGAGGAATGTCAGAAACTAGAAGAAAAATTTGCAAACATGATCACAGAAGAAGTATTTGATGCACAAGTTCAGGGGGAGTTTTAAACAAGTGCAGTTATTCAAGGCAATGTTGACATCGATGACAAAGGGGGAGATTTTTGAATATGCATTATCATTGATGTCAAAGGATCAAATATCATATGAGTCAATGTTTAATTCAAAGATATCAAAGGATCAAAGGATCATGTTTCATATGTGATGTCAAAGAATAAAAAATCAAATGGACCATAAGCAAAATAATCAGTTCGAATTGATAAAATTCTTATTCTCACACAACCATCTTGAAATACATATGAACGAATATGGAAGTCACATGAAAGAATTTATCCCACCATGACATTGGTCGCAAATGTACAAATAATCATAATTATAGAAGAACATTGAAAATGGAACATATGCACAAATACAGTTTGTGTGACTTATGAATAAAGAGAAACAAAAATGTATTGAAAATTCCAACAAAGAATATGGTATGTGGTACAAATATCTGTAAAGAAACATAAGCAATAAACCAATGTGTGCAAGAGTCCCACAAGGATATTGGAATATCTGCATCATACACTACACAAAGTTGAATTTTGGAAAGAGGCACGTTGATGCACATCCTAACTTGTTGAAAATACAATCCAGTGGGGCATTATCCAAAGTTAGGGAACTTCACCAAGATGACACATATATTTAGTTAAGAATATTATAAATAAACAGGAAATGGATGAGGTGAAGTAAGCTTTTTAAAAATGAAGATCTGAGATAGCTTCTTGACAAGCTTCAGAATTTCTTCGGGGGTATTAATGGCTCATTGATTGCAAAGATTATCTTTATGTAGCATAGTCGCAGTGCACAAGATCGAGAGATGAAGAATGAATAATTGCGCTAGAATAAAAGAATTTTTGTATATTGGATGTGCAAATTTATTGCTCGGTAATGACATGGGTTGTAGAACAACAAAGGTGACTAGGTTGGAAACTCTATTTAGAAACAGAACCCAGATATCTTCGGACATCGTGTCTTTTGGAAACAGTCTATTAAAATGTAGATACTCAAGCACAAATTAAAAAGATACAACAGTGGAATATTATGAAGAAAGGCATTTATCCATTTCCATTTTTTCTATACAATCATATTTCATATCAAGGAGGTCAGATGGGCCTAGGAGCATGGTTTTGCATATTCCTTTGATTCGATGCTAGAGAATACAATCAAGGTGTGGGTGCATCCTTTTCCTTGGTGCAGATAAAAATCACGGGGGCGTAGACTCCTTCTAGCTGATTCTAGATAACAAACGGAAGTTGGTGCTTCCACAATCGAAGAGCACAGTTTTCCACATGTCAAATATTGAATCTGAAAGTTGCATTTTACACAGTAAAACTAATATCTTTTCATGTTGTTTCTTGAAGATTGTGATTTGATTCTTACACAAATTGAAGTTGTTACAGGTCAGTTCCAGTATCCCACATATTGCACTTAGGATCAGGTTAACAATGAAATTAGCATATGCTCATGATTTGAGAGTGTAATATCCCACTTATGTAATTATACAATTATATATAGGTGTACATTTGTTCTCAAGTATTTGTGCATTGTTCTGATTATTCTTGTGAATGTTGGAAATTATTAAATATGCGAATATATGCATAATTTAAAATCATACATATCTGTGCAATTATTGATTCACCCCTTCCCCCTGACACCCCTTCCCCCTGATAGTAATAAGTTAATACCAACATTGTTTGTTTAAATTACTTATCATTTATTTTACCTTAATTTTTGAGACCAATTTTGGTTTATAGACCTCAAGAAAAAGACAAGATAAAGATTATTTGATTTGATTTAAAACGTCATTCCTATCTTCAAAAAGTTTAAAGAGTAGGGAACCTAACTCGCTATAGTTTGAGGAGTTAGAAGATGACAAAGGTCACTGTTGGTTCAAATAATTGGGAAATGAGATCTAATGTGGGTGTAAGTAAGACACTCTAATAGAAAGTGATTCCATGTTCAATGTTCATAGATTCGATTTAGCCTAGGGCATTTTAGGGGTTGTCCAACACCCAGTTTCACTATGAAGCTCATGAGAGTTCATTATAATCTTGCAATATTTTTTTTAGTTGATCTTGTTAAGATAGAAAAATAATTTTGATACTCAGGGTTAGGGTTGATGATCTCTTTATAATAACATAATTTCCTTTTAACCTCTAAATGTTCCTTGTGCAACATTTTCTCTTTGAATGACGAAGTAGTAATGTTTTTAATGTTATTGACATTTTGTAGAGTGACAGATTACTCAATCCACCAATACCTTAACCAAGTCATGACATCTCTAAGACATCCTTGATTGAGGAGAAGGTGATTTTGGATATAGTTAAGAGCAATTTTAGGAATCTGATCGTCCCATATGTCGTTTACCTTTTTCTTGTATAATAGATATCTAATCATGATTTCGTTGCGAGAGAGCCCTGCTTCTAAGAGGAGGAAGGGATATGGAATCTTTCTCA
The DNA here is from genome assembly GCA_001517045.1 of Pseudotsuga menziesii. Taxonomy (NCBI): domain Eukaryota; kingdom Viridiplantae; phylum Streptophyta; class Pinopsida; order Pinales; family Pinaceae; genus Pseudotsuga; species Pseudotsuga menziesii. Next base: position 1,486 of record LPNX010740665.1, on the reverse strand, counting down.
TAATTTTTAAATTATAAGTAATAAACCAGTTATGGATTTGTTCAATCCTCCTCCATAATTTCCTAGAAATCCATAATTTGAACGAGGAAGTAATCCTGTTTTTAATGTTATCAACATTTTATGGAGTGACAGATTTTTCAATCCACCAATACTTTAACCAAGTCTTGACATCTTTAATCCATCCTTTCTTAAGGAGAAGGTGATTTTTTCTAGACTTCAGAGCAATCTTAGGAAGGAAATGGCCCCATATATTGTTTACCTCTTGCTTGTACATTAGATATATAATCATATCCATGCTTTCGATGAGAGAGACCCTTTCTTCTAACAAGAGGATAGGATAGGAAATGTTGCTCTTAATTTTATGGTTATACGCATTAAACTGCTTATGTATTTGCTCAATCCTCATCCATAATTACCTAGAAATCCTACATCCCCAAGTTTCACCTCCATATAATATAATGGGAGTGACAGGGTTTTTAAAGAGGAATTTATTTTTGTCCAACATCATAAGGCTTGTCAATTTACAATTGTTTTCAAGAACAAAGTAGGCTTTCCATCCTCCATTAATCTTATTTTTGATGTTATAGTTCCAGTTGAGCTTGTGATGGAAGTTACTTCCTCCAAGTTTCTATTGCGATATACAAAATCAATTGTCAAAAGTGCCTTTATTGGATTGGATAATCATGACTTTTGTTTTGTCGGTATTAATGATCATGCCCATATTAGTGCAAAAGTATTTGAGAATTCATAATTTCTTCTTAAGATCATGGAGCACCTTGCCATAAAAACAATATCATCAGCATAGAGAAAAAACATGATGACTACTTATGCTAAGACAACCAAAAGCTTTGTATCTCCACATAATAGCTCATAAGAACTCACTCTAAAAAAAACCATAATTTTTTTAAAAAACTATCTCTTGTTTGTAAAATAAGCTTAGACATTTAAAGTTCTATATTGAGCAACTAAAAATTATACACACAACCACTACAAATTCTATTGAAAGACATTATGACTATAAATTACAATTTGGTCCATGTTATATTGATTAGCATATGTTATAGTTGTTATTATACTTAAATGATTTCAAGATCAATGTATTTGCCAAATAACAATTAATTTACCAGAAAATATTGAAGACTACCTTGTTTTAACCCACTAAATCCTTTAAGTTATGCATAATATTGAACTTAAGTTGAAAATGGTTGATTAGAAATAACAATTAATTTACCAAAAAAGATTGAAGACTACCTTGTTTTAACCCACTAAATCCGCTAAGTTATGCATAATATTGAACTTAAGTTGAAAATGGTTGATTAGCACATGTTATAGTTGTTATTATAATTAAATGAGTTTAAGATCAATGTATCTACCAAATAACAATTATATACCTGTTGAGGCCTGGAAATTCGCAGGCGGCAACAGTAAGGGATTCTCCCCAATCAGCGTTCCCAACTAGCCCACTGACTGTTTGGTATAGGGAATC
>LPNX010740664.1:340599-374487 GCA_001517045.1 Pseudotsuga menziesii | reverse complement strand
TCTAGACTCAGACAGAAGATGTTTAGACCTCTTAGGTTGCCATCTCTCTTACATCCTTACCCTTCCTACTTTGTTGAATATCTTCCCCATTTTACTGGAAAATACCTTATTACAGCAGAGAAGCATTTAGAATCTTTTCATAATTTCATTGATAATTTTGAAATTATGCATGAGGATGTTGTCATGAGGTTATTTTCGAAATCCTTTGCTGGAGATGTTGGGTTTTGGTTCCGAAATTTAAAAGCTGATTCAATTGGATCGTGGGAAGAGTTACATGATGTCTTTTTGAAGTATTGGGGTAAGAATAAATCTTATGATCAATTTCTTTCCGAATTTTATAATTTGAAAAGGGAAAATGATGAGCCAATTACTAAATTTAATTGGAGGTTTCAAAGTTTTTATGTCAGTATGCCTACGGAGATCAGACCTTCGGAAAAACTTGCTATGGTATATTATGTTATGGCTCAACATTCAGATCTTGTCTTGTTCCTGTTAGAAAGAAAACCATCATCTTTAAGACAATTGTTTGAGGATGCAAAAGGAGTGGAGGAGAACATTCGAGCTTGCAAAATGCTTCGAGATCAGGCTCATGTTGAAGATATACAAGCTTATGAACAGGAAGAAGAACGTAGGTATCATTCAGATTTAAGACAATTTTCTTCATCATTTTCAGATTTTCATATGAACAAGGATATAAATGATGCTTGTGTTGATTCTTCATATCAGTTTGCTGACTTTTTTTATGATAACATACTTTCAGTGGATTATAGTAGAAATTTCTTAGTTCCTGCTATGAGATTATCATGTTATGAAGAAGAAGTTGTTGCTCTTCAACCTCTTACTATTGATATAAGAAATAAGTTGTCATTCTTGACTTATGGTCACTTTCAGAATTTTATTTGTTCAAGTTTTGATCAAGGGTTTTATTTTAAGGTCGAGAAGCAGCTTGAAAAGCCCTTGGTTTCCATTCTTGATCCAAAGTTTTAAAAAAACAGCAATGGAGAGGAAGAGAATGCTTCACTTTATGATGAATATAATAAAGACATTGAAGTTTTAAATCGGAAATTTCATGATCCCGTGGCTTCTTGGATGGAGTTGTATTTTTCAAAGTTTTCTAATGCTCCATATTTTGGCATACTTCCTATTTCCAGTCATAAGTATCAGCTGCCTATAGACTCTTTATTGCATTTATCACATCTTTTGTGGGTTTTCTCAAACAGTAGCATGCATGAAATTATGATTCTCAGTCAAATGGTTTCTTGGCTTCACTAGAAGTATGATTACACTTGATTGGGTTGTTTCCTCCGATTAGAAGTAGGAGTAAATAGCATAATAAGCTCGCTATACGAGCATGTAGATTCTTTTCAGTATGCTGGTTTGTAGCAGTATTTTTTCATTTCAGAGGTATGTGTTCAGAGTTTGACAAAGTTGCAGAGATTTGGTAAATGACTCCATCACCCAATGAATAAGGCACAAGGTCTACAGGTTCTTGAAGCCTCACAAGGAGAACTTCATCCTGCAGCAAGAGCCAGATGTTCTAACTAGATCTTGTTCTTAGTTTATCTGTTATTTTTGTCCTAATTTTCAACCGTTGGTTTAAAATGATTTTATATTACATGTTGATTTTAAGAATTTTTGACAATCAATAATTTTGGTTGGATTTAATGCTTTTAATGGTTGAATCATTTCATTATTTTAGTTTTAAGGTTTGTATTTTGGGATTATTAGTTAATATGTACATCTTTAAGATTTCAAAAACTTATAATAAAAGTTCATTCCAAGTTTTGATTTATAATCCAACTCTCATTTTTTAGTCCTTTGTCAAATATTTTCATGAGGAGATTCCTGTAGCAACTATGTTTTTTCTGTTTTTGTCATTGTCATTGAGAGCTGATTACGAGGAGATGGAAATGAATTAAGGAAAACCAAAAGAAGTTTTTTGTCCACAACAGACTCATTCACAAAAACCTCTCTCAGTTTTGCAACAGCTATTATCGTTTGAGAGATTCAAATTCATCTTTGTGGCCTATTTTCAGGGTTTGAATTATTTAATAATTTCCTGTTTTAGTCACAAATTTACAGAACATATTCCGATCAATCGAAGAGGAATTTTGAAAAACCAAGAGAGGTTTTTGTTCATAACATAATAATTTAAAAAAACCTCTCTCAATTTTTACACAGGTGTTCCAGATCGAGAGATATGAAGACGCATTTGAGACCCAAATTTCCAGAAATTCACTAAATTTCCCCAAATCCGATTTGCTATTTTTGGGTTAATTATCTTTAAAGATTTCGAGTTATCATGTAACTAATTGATGTAACCGTTTCAAATTTCGACCTAGAAGGTAGTTATGGAACTACTTTACTTTTGTAATGATAAAAAGGAAGACAAACATACAGTTTGGAGGGGGGGATTTTTCACTCAAGGAGAGGCTTTTGGAGCTTTGATTTCTCAAACTAGCACTTATAACTCTTATGTAAGTGGATGGCTGTTATTGATTATATATAAATTGATAAGCCCTTTTACTTGTCATGCTTTTTTATTTCTGATCTGTTTGATTGCTCAATCTACAATTTCATTTCTTGTTTAGAGTTTTATTCATGTAAATGATTGTAGCCTGTGGGTGGAATTAGTATTTCATGTGTAATGTTTATGGCTTATTGGGATGTGTTTGATCCCCAGTTTATCCAATTTGCATGATTTAGTTATGTATTAGCTTGTGGATGTTTATTTCCTCCTTCCTGATGAAGTTTTTAAAACCCTAAAACCTATTTTATTTAATTTTACTTTTGAGATTGTGTTAGCTTGTTCTTCTGGTAGTCTAAGAACAATTTCTGGCACAAACACCATGAAATCTTGCACATTTAGTTTCCCTATGCTTAAATCTTTAGTACGCTTCTTGAGTTGTGGTAAATATCCTCCAACATATCCTAAATTTATCCACTATTTTGCTCTACTTACCAGGCTTGAGGTCCTCACCTTGTCTGGAAACCTTCACGGGAGTTGAAATCTCGCCAGTGGAATGCAATTTTTTCCTCGACCTATCTTTTTCATGTTTCGTGGTGAGAACTCCACAAAGCACTAACTCCAAATCATGAAAAATGATGCCCCTAGATCAAAATTGCTCGTCCGACCTTCGATCCGCATCAAAATTGAGCCTCCTTTTAATTCTTGGGTTTGTGTGTTCATTCTTGGAAGAATAGCTATGCTGAACAGTTGCTTTCTTCTCCATTTCAGGGCTTACTCTATTGGTACTGCAATAATCTAGGCTATAATCTTCCCCTTCGTCATCCCGAAATTCCATGGACGAGAAAAATGAATTCATTGATCAATATTTTGTTGGGAAAGTGAAATATATGAGGGTGGACATAGGAAAAGCATGAAACACATTTGTTGTTTGTTTTTGTTTGTGGATGCACGATACAATACGATGGTGGAGTGCCACCTCCCCATGCTCCTCACTGCATGCAGAAATGGCAAGAAATATGTGTAAGTTTCTCATTAGCTAATCGAGCCTACGAATAATTCTGTCCTACCTATTTTTACGGGAAGAGGAAGGAACTTGCCCAAAGAAATGACATTATAACAAATAGTTTTTGCTGTAAATCTCTAAAATGTTGAGCTCTTTGGAATATCTAACACGAAAAAACTTATCCAAAAATCATGTTCGAGCTTCGAAAGTATTTTTAAAGGTTATCAATCATTTTTTGCAACAATTGAAATTGTGATTCTAATTTTAGTTAAGATAACATTATTTTTTAATAAAAAAAATGAATTTAAACTTATTATCTTTATTTTTATGAATATCATTGAAGGAGTAGTCTATCTTTATTTTTATGAATATTATTAAAAGAGTAGTCTAAATGTTAGAGGTTTTTATTTATTTAATTTGGCTAATTTTATTTACTAAATTTTGAAGTGCCCCAATCATGTTTTTGAATGCATAAATGAATTCCACGTCCTCAAATACCTTAAGAACATCAAGATTATGCAAGTTTAACAACTATTATATTTTTTTTCAAAAATTAATCCAAAACTTTTATGTAAAAAACAAGATAGAATAACATTAAAGATATTAATGAATAACATTAATATATTTAATGTTATTAATTCAAAATGATTATAGCGAGATTTTAGGTTTAAAATATCCATTTCCTCTCTCATTTTTTTGATTGGCTAAAAAAATGGATTATAATTCATCACACATTTAAACTACTTGGGTTAGATGAAGTTAAACCAGCAATGCCTTTGACGGTTTAGAGTAATGCTATAATAATGAGATATTAATGAGATATTAATGAAGGCAAGATATATAACAAGAGCTACGAAGTGGCAATGTCCTCGACGTTGCAAGAAGTTGCAAGTAGTTGTTGTTGTAGGATAGAAGTGATAGAAACAATGGTTAATAGTTGTTGCACAATTGAGAATAGTTGTTGCACATATTTGTGTGTTTTATACTACCAATATGTCTCTCTCAAAGCATTATTAAATTTAAATGAAGTAAAGGCTAATTTTAGAGATCTTACAACATTCCTTCTAGTTACAAATCAACACCTAACATATTAGATTTTAAAGTTGAAAAGCTTGTTACGATCTTTTTATTTTCACAAACTTTATTGTTGAGGACTCTACTATATATGAGAGACTTTGTTACCGATGTATTTTCTTTCTTTGCTTTATGGTTTAGGTGTATAAAAGTTTTTAGTGAATACAGAAAGAGTATTACATCAAACATCATGGGAAGTTCATAATTCCTTTAGAAATTGCATCCCTGGCGTTGGGAAAGGCACTTAATTTTGAAATTCATTTGACAAAGTGCTTTGAGAATAAAGTATTATTTTAAGTTTTCATGTGGCATTTATATTATATGAAGTTCTAAACATCGAACGGTTTTCAAATGGGGCACATAAACATTGGTCAATGTGGCCTTAATTACGTCGAAGCCATTAAACAATGGAGACAAAGTCTCGAATATTCCTTGTAGGTGTGGCGATTACAAACCTGGCACGTGTCTTCATACTATTTTGGTGATAATTAACGTGTTTTCCTCCTATTTGATGACTGGTCTTCTATTTTCCTCTAATTTGGTCATCGGTTGGTCAATCTATCTACTTCGTTGTCGCCTTCGAAAATACTATCTACTTCACTCGTTGTCATGGCCATTTTCACAGACAATCGTATTTGAACAAAGACTTTGCCACTACAAATAGTAGGAACATAAAAGCATACACATTAAAAAGTACAAAAGGGTCATCCGCTGGCCCTCCACATTAGTGATGATCATGGGCATCCCTCCTTCCGTGGATGCCATGGGCGAATTCGTGGTCCTTAAATTGGTTCCCACTACCTTCTTGTAGAGGACCCTCAAAGGTCCTACGGATAACCCTTTGTATTGCTGCAGATGCTTGCTCTACAGAGTATCGAATATTCCATTGAAGATATGATACATTCCCAAACAAGGCACAGTTTTGATTCACATGACTGGATTTCTTGGAAGAGATGATGTTAGTATGAGGTATGCCAACTGCTGAGAGCCATCTTTGATGTGGGGAACATTCCCAGCAAAATATAGACTTCTTAGACCCTTGAATCTTTGAAACCCATTTACCCAAGACCGCATTATCACAACTGTGTAAAGCTTGGTTGCATTTTTCCTTTAACCCTTACCCCACGTTGCTTCATCTCCATTACGCACTGTAGACTCCTCTTCTCCGGACTTATGAGATCCCGTAACTGAGTGACTATGTCTAAGATAAAACCTTAAGCCGCCAAAATAGAAAACGGGAAAAAGAATTAACCAAGAATATTAGGCATACCCATTGCCATGTTTGAAGATTTATCTTGCCAAAGGGTTTACGCCGAGGGTGTGTGGGTTCAGGGAGCCTGCAAGCTCGGTTCTTATTTTTTCCAAGGACCAAGTAAATGCCAAGGAAATGGCTATGCACGAATATCACGAAGTTTCCCAAGAGGAGTATGAGGTCACCGAGAGTGCGTTGGTTAAGGACGTTTTGTGGGTTTACGTCGAGGGTTCGTGGATAAATTGCGCCCACAGGCGTGGTTATTATTATGTTAAAGGACTTGATAAATGCCAAGGCAGTGTCTCTGTGTGAATATGACAAGGTTTCCTAGGAGGATTCTGAGGTCATCAAGAGTACGTTAGTTAAGGACATTTTGTATGCCTACCATCTTTGTACCAACTCCACCACAAATTTAATGCAAGGGTCGGCTTGCAAAAAATATCTTTTTTCAAGGAATAAAAAATTACATCTTTTGTTAAACTACATTGTACATCACAGTTCAAGAATATATTTACATATACTATGTGTAGTTCTTTCCTACTATGTATAAAATACATTAATTATCACCAAAATAGTATGAATACATGTGTCATGTTTGTATTCTCCATACCAATGCGGAATCTTTTGAGACTTTGTCTCCATTTCTTAACGCCTTCGTCGTGAGGCCTGCCAGTGTTGGTCTAAGTTCTAATATAGCATATAAGTGACCACCAAGACCTTATCGAGAAGATTCCAGGTCGGTTGTTGTTCACTTGACATGTGTTATTACCCAAAGGTGACCAACACTCCATTGTTTAAGGGTCGTTATGGCTACCACTTCTATTTGTAACGTTTTTTTGAGGTTTCCCTTATTTAAATAGAAATGTTTTGAGGTGTATTTCACCCTTTTATTGCCTTGCTTCTAATTCGAACATTGATCTTGCTTCTTGTACCTATTCCTCTACTTATCTAAACCTATCCTGCAACTTTTTTTCTCTCAGGTATGTGCAAACCCTCATGTAAGGTTCACTTTTGTTTCATTTGTTGACTTTCCTATAAGAGGCATAGACTGTTCTGAAAGCTAAATTTATGAATATAAGGAAGGTCCCAATTCACCAAGTAAGTTGTCAAACTTGTTCTTTTTTTGTTGCATGTTAGATATGTTACTCCTACTACAGTTTTGTCTAATTACTCTTTAGTTTTGCTGCTACTTTGTTGATTATATGTTTGCATTTTTTAAATGTGTTCTTCAACTTTAACTCAGTCATATTTGAAAGTGTTAAAGTTGATAAAAATGAAAATTATCTTTTACTTTATCAGATCTAAACTTCTCTAGTGTATTATTTTACTTTCAGTATTAGTCTTGTAAAATACGATTTTTACTTATATGCTTAAAATCCTTTTTTTAAGGAATAACACCCTCTTTGGGAAAATACTAAGAACATAAAATAAAAAACAAAACCAATATCAGATTGTCACATAAATGGAATTCTTGATTGCTTGGAAACAAGTGTACATGTTGGAAATTCAGCACTAGAGGCTTGTAGAATCTAAGATGTTTGAAGATGTATCTAAGATGAGAAAATGGAGTTGGGATTTAGCCAATTCTAAACATTATGATGAGATTGGTGTCGATGGACAAAAATTAAAACTGTTAAGTATTAGTATTGAGCTTCACTTTGAGTTCCTGTAGAATAGAAGCAATGTTTATACCTTCAAGTATGTTTTCTTCTTCTGTTTTTTTCCTTGATTATATATTGTGTTTCTCTTTTATTCATGTTTTGTTTTATTGTTGTTTTCATTGAATTAACCTTCAGGTTTGCTTCATTCTTGTAGGTTTTTCTTGATTACAAATTGTGTTTCTCTTTTATTAATGGTGTCTTTTGTTGGTCATTGAATTCATCAATGATTGTAAAATGATTGTAGGCAGGGAAAATATATTATTACAATTCAGCTACAAACCAAAACTTGGCATGATCCAAGAGAAACAAGTCAAGTTTCTGGATGTTGGCCTAAGCAGTTGGACCTCCAAATGAATCTTGCAGAAAACGGTCAAATATGGAAGAAACAATAGAAGGAAGAACTTGCAGCTAGAAGGAAGAATTTGTCTGATCTCTTTGATGAAAATAACAGAGAGATGATTGCAGTGGCCTATGCATAGTGTCACATGTTTGTGATGTTTTAGAAGGATTTTCCTTCATGCCCCACCTGCAAGTACGTGCATCCAATCGACCTCAATTTGGCATTTAAAATGAAGAATATTATGCCAACTAGGAATACAATCAGTTTGCTTGATTATGATCATGCCACTATACATGACACAAAGTAACATCAACATGGAAGGCATTCGGCCCTGCCCACAGGTCACCTCACACAAGTTTAAGGCTTTTATGGTTCACTCATCCCAATGCATGACATTAATGGTCAACCGTGATTGGACCAACTACCAGGTCATCTCGCACAATGGCTCTGCACAGACCTGGTTTTGGTAGAGGGTTTTATTTCGCATTTTCTTTTCCCACTCGATTCCAATGTGGGTTACCATCTCTGAAGCCAGGAAGAAACGCGAGCTTAGGAAGCAGAGAGTCCACTCAAAATCCATTACAAGACAACTTCGTGCAACACCTCGTAAGGGAAGCAGCTCTAGGGGAGCATGGGGTCGTGCATCGATACGACGCTCCATCTCTGTGGGGTATGGTTCCCATATCCCTCTCAGTGTTTGTAGGTTCATGGACGACTAGGAATAGGAAATAGTGGCTCACCATTGAATGACACAACCCCTAAGGCAAATATTATCCAACTACTAGCGCATGAAAAAATGTCCTCGCCCAGCTGCTCTGGGAAAGAGACAGAGCTCCTTCCCCTTCTCCTTCAAGCAATGTTGAAAGTTCCTCGGATCAGCAGAATTTCGTGTCTTCACCGAGCTTACACCTGCAAGACCCTCCTAAAGATACTCCCCAAGAATACGATACCATGTGAACACGACGCGCAAAAGAATCTCCATCGAACTTGGAAATGAAAAAGCAAAATGAAGAGGGACGGGAGTAGACAGGCAACTTGTCACAAAGGTTGTCGGTACCTCCTTCTATAGCGTAGCCACCTTTGGATTTGGAACTTGCTCTCTATGGTGAAGATGAAGACTACTACAAACATTTTCCCATTGTCGAAGAACCCTAGCAAAAGCCATAAGTTTTTTCAATTATCTCCATGTTTTTTTTGTTTGCTCAGTTTGTTTGTCATATACTATTGCAACCACACTGTTTTAGTTTTGTTTGAGGAGACCTGGTTTCCCTCACTAAGGGCAGGTGTAGGACAGATGTTTTGTTATTTTTCCAATGCCCTAACACTTATGATACACGTGGAATAAACTATATGCATGTAATCTTTTTTGTATATTAATATAAATCTCTCCCACTTACCAAACAATATTACAATATATTACACGATATATAGTATAATATATTATAATAAACAATATATGTAATGTTATATTTAATTGATGAATATAAATTAGAATTTTATATTAAATACGAAAATATATTTTAAAATAAATAATTATTAGTGTGAATTATTTTATATAAATATAACTTAAATTTTATTTAATTTAGGTTTATAATTTAAAACTAAAATATTTTACTTCATTTTATTTTAAGAATAATTAAAATTTTTAATTTATGAATACTTTAAAAGTTTATTTAATTTAATTTAAGTTCACAACTCAAAACTTTATTTAAAAGTTTTATTTTATGAATACTTAAAATTTTAATTTTAATTTAATTTAAGTTCACAATTCAAAACTGGTCCCTACTAAAGCAATTTTGCAGGTTGGCACTGGGTGGTGAAACTAGATTTGAGGGCGGGAGGAGCTGGTTCATGAGAGCCACGAAAGGGGAGCCGATCAGGATCCAACTGTGAGTGCACGGAGGAGCCTGAACCAGAAAAGGAATCCACTGGAGAAGATATGAGGCCAATGAGCTTGGATGTGGAGGGATGGTGGTGTTAGGAGGGGGAGAAATCCCCTCCCTTTCTCGTATCCATCCTGGAGATACTCAGGAAAATGTCACAAATCAACCAGATCAAGAGTTATCCAAAGAGAGGATGAAGGAAACATATAGAAAGAAGACAATGGGGGTTTCTTACCCCGATCTGCAGAAAACCCATCTCTGCATCATGTCTGAGAAGTTGAGGGATCAAGTGGAGAAATGGAAGGAAAAATGCCAAATCGAAAAGTTCATTGGAATTTGTCCAAAAGAGAGGGATCTACTCCGGTGGATCAAGGGAACATGGAACCCAAAAGGGAACTATGATCAACATCTGGGATCAAAGGGTTTCTTCACAATCATTTTTTTCAACCAAGAGGATCGTGATCGGATCTTGATGGGGGGTCCATATTTCTTCTATTCAGTTGGGTTATTCCTTAGGCCCTGGAAGTAGAGGTTTAACCTTGAAATAAAATATCTGAGTATTTCCACCATCTGGATCAGGCTCTATTCGCTTCCTTGTGAGTATTGGGAACCATAAATTCTGGAGGGCTATCGGGAAAAACCTAGGGAAATTTGGGAAGGATCTGAATAGACAAAGGGCCAAAGGTATACCACTTATGTGCGTATTTGTGTCTATATGATCCTCTTGCAAGAACTCCTTGAGGCTATCAATTTAATGTGGGAAGATAAGGACTGGGTCCAACCCCTGGACTATGAACAACTCCCATTCCAGTGTAGGCAACGCCATGAGTATGGGCACCTGAGTAAAGACTGCCCAACCCTCAAATATGAGGTTATACCAACCCACGAGTGGAAGGAAAAGGAGAAAGAGAAGGATATTGATGGGTTTACTCAAGTCCAGCATCGTAAAAGACAAGGTAAAAATACCACCAACCCGTCTCAACCGAAGCCGACTTTCGAGAAAAAGAAGCATTACAGGAATGGACTTGAGACCCTAATCATGCTGGATCCCAAGGAGGAGGAACTCAACAAGGATAATGAGAAAAATCAAATCGAGGAGGGTACTAAATTCCCATCTAAGTCAGAAATGATGCAGATGGAATGGTTAATGGAGGATATGGAGGAAGATTTTCCTGAAAAAATGGAGGATATGGACTTAGGTGAACTAGACCTAGAAAAAATAGAGAAAGAATGCAGTAATAAAGGACAAGGGTATGTCTCGAGGAGGCAATTAGAAATCATGTAGGAGGGAATTATGAAAACCAAGGCCTCCCCTCAATTGGGCATTAGTAAGGATCCATTAAAGGATAGTAAATGAAAACAACCCGAGGATGGGGAAAAACATGGTAGAAAGACGAATGGACAGAGAATAACAGATATCATCACAAGGTTGATAGAGTCGGGCCAGTATCCGACGATAAAAGAGGCCTTCACAGAAGTTAATAGAAAAACCAAATGAAGATAATAACTTGGAATATCCGAGGGGTCAACAATCCTAGGAAAGTGAAGACCCTTCGAAAAAAGTTAAGAAAGGATAAACTCAATGTGTTATTTCTGTAGGAAACAAAATGTAGCTCAAATAATATGCAAACAATTAAGAGTAAACTATGGCATGGAAGCATCGAATAGCTACTGATGCAAGAGGAGCAGCTGGCAGACTAGCTATTTTATGGCAACCTGAGAACCTTCACCTCATTAGGGAAACTCATTTCTCTATCAGTGCATAATTCTAGGTTTGTAATTCTAAGTTAAGAGGGACACTCACCAATGTCTATGGGATAAGCATTATAGCTCAAAAACCTGCTTTGTTATCACTCTTAAATAAGGAAGCACAAGAAATCGAAAACCAATTCTGGATTATGGGAGGCAATTTCAATTTGATTACGTCCATGGTGGAGAATAAGGGAAGAAGAAGATATCTGGAAGCACCCAATATCTCCTTTAAAGAATTTATACAGAAGAGACGTTTATTCGATATAGAGACTGGGAACGGATGGTATACATGGAATAACAGGAGAGGAGGGGAACATTACGTGGCTTCTCGGTTAGACCGATTCATTCTATCTGAGGCAATTATTAGTGGAGACAAGGATGTGACCACCTAGGTCCTACCCTCTGTAGGCTCTAATCATTGGCCTATTAGTTTAGTCTAGGAAGATGGGGGGCCACCCATAAGGCGCCCTTTCCACTTTGAACAATTTTAGCTTAAACACAGGAATTTCGAGGAACTTGTCGAAAAATGGTGGGAAGAGATGGAACCTATCAGGGGAACTATGATGTACCAATTCCAGCAAAAGTTGAGAAAGTTAAAAGCAAAACTCCGTACTTAGAATAATGAGGAATTTGGGACATCTTCCAAGAAAAGAAGCTTCTCAAGGAAAAACTGGAAGAGATTCAATAGGAAGGCATGGACAATGGCTATACTGATGACCTGAAATATAGAGAACATGCCATCTTGGACTAGCTGAATGGTCAGGATCGACAGGGGGAAATCTACTAGAAACAAAAATCTAGGAACCAATGGTTGCAGGATGGCGAGAGAAATACAAAATTCTTTCATCACACAGTGGTCCAGAACTGCCAAAGGGAAAAACTAATGAGGCTAAAAAAAGATAATTGGTAGTATGTAGAGACTAAGGAAGACATGGAAATAGATCTAGTTCAGTACTTCGGAACCATCATGAAGGAAGATCAGTTGGATAGGCTCAAAGACATCAGAAATATCACCCGACATATCCCAAGGTAGGTTACGACAAACCAAAATGATGTTTTATTGAAACCTGTGGAACTACAGGAAGCAAAGGAGGTCGTCAACCAAATTTTGGATGGAAAATCCTCGTGACCCGATGGTTTCACAACCAACTTCTTCCACCATTACTGGGATATGATCAAAGACAAAGTTTGAAAAATAGTAGAGGACTCCAGAAGGGACAAGGGAGTCCTAGGATATTTCAACTCAACCTTTCTAACTCTCATCCCTAAGGAGGATGGGGTTGATTCTCTGTGTAAGTTCAGGCCTATAGCTCTATGTAATGTTATTTACAAAATAATAACGAAGGTGATGGCTAATAGGTTAAATCCTATCCTCCCATATCTAGTAACCCAAGAACAATCGGGATTCGTGGAAGGACGGTAGATCCTGGACAAAATTATTTTAGTCCATGAGGTCATCCACTCCCTAAAAGTTTAAAAAAAACCTGCCATGTTGTTGAAGCTTTATATCTCAAAATCCTAGGACAAATTAGGTTGGAAATTTATGAAAGAAATGCTTGAGGCCTATGGATTTCACTAGGAGTGAGTCCGATGGATAATGAATATCACTTATATGACCTTATTTTCTATTTTACTAAATGGCGCTCCCACCAAAACGTTCAAACCTTCAAGAGTCATCAGATAAAGGGATCCTCTATCTCGCTTTTTGTTTATCCTCATGGAGGAAGGATTGAGCAGGGTGATCAAAGGCAAGATTGCAAATAGAGAGCTCAAAGGGATGAAACTTCACACTCGTTCTAAAACCATATCCCATCAACAATTTTTGGATGATGCAATGCTCATGGGACACTCTTCGGTGCAATAGGGGAGGGTACTTTTAAATAAATTCTTGAACTTATTTTCAAAGGAATCCGGGATGAAGGTAAATAATAAAAAGCCCTAAGTCTTCTTTTTCAACACCCACAGGATACATCAGCAGAATATTCTTCGTATCCTTGGATTTCAAGGAAGCTCCCTTTTGTCCAAATATCTTGTTGCTTCGCTTGCTGAAGGAGTGATTAGGAAAGTCCCTTGGGAATATTTGTTGGGTCAAATGAGAAGGAAATTAGACAATTGGGCTTTTAGACCCCTCAATCTGGCTAGCATATTTGTGTTAGCGAAATATGTACTTCAATCCATGACCATATACCTCTTCTCCACCCTAGACGCCCCAAAATTGGTTGTGAAATAGATTAGGGCAATTTAGAGAAAATTATTGTGAGGAGGCAATCGTTACAATCATGGTTGGGCTCTAGTAAGTTGGGACACAATATGTAAACCAAAAGATCAAGGTGGTCTGGGACTGAGAGACCCGGAGAAAAACAGTCAAAGTCCTAGGAGCCCAAATATGGTGGCACTGGGTGTCTGATAAGGAGGATCCATAGGAAAAATTAGGGCGTACCAAGTATGCACAAGGGAAATAAAAACAAGATCTTATAAGGTTTAACGAAGGAATACAAGGGTCCCATATATGGAAATATGCTTATATTTGAACAGAGAGAAAATACAATATCATAGCTTTTGGGAGATAAGGGAGGGACATTATGCCAATTTTTGGAATGAATCATGGCAACAGCTGCTAAAGATCATTTCACAGATTGATATCCTAGCTAGTTGGACAGAACTAAGGAAATGGTGCTAACAAAACTCCACCAATTTTGGAGAGAAGCAAAGAACTATAAATTTTTTTATGAATGGCACCCACATGAGTGGCAGAATCAAAGATTCCTAGCTGAAGACACCCACATTATTATGGAGGCCCTTCAGAAACAGTGCATTCGTATCCAAAGAGGACCCAATAAATTGAGATGGGGATACCTATCTAAAGGTACCTATAACAAAAGAGAGGCTTATAACCTCATGTTCAACCAGGAATAAATACAACACAAGGAATCTTGGAATGTGATTTGGCACTTTAATCCTTGGCCTAAAATTGCTACCTTTATCTGGTTGGTCGCTCACCGACGAATCCTGACTGGAGATCATTTAATAAAAAGAGGTTTGAATGGCCCATTCTAGTGTTCCCTATGTGAACATGAGGAGGAAACTATGAATCACCTCCTGGACTCATCCCCTATGGTTTCCTCCTTATGGGATTTAGGCGCAGCAATTTTCGCAAATGATAAAAGCATGGGACAAGGATGCTTTCAAAAACCCGGTCATACGTAAAATTTGGCTCATGTTTATTGGAACCTTGATGTGGGGAGTTTGGAAAGAAAGAAATGGTCGATTCTTCGACATAAAGAAAAACCAGACTCATTTAGTCTGGAACCAAGTTGTCAAACATATATAGGAGAGCATCAAAATCACCCAATGGAACGAGAAAGGTTGGGAGATGGATGATAATGAAAAAAGGATATTGAGCGGTTGGGATATGGACTGCTCCCCTCAAGTCTAGAAAAAGATTAATGTAAAGAAAATTGTCCCAGTGAGTCCAAGCACCTGGCTCCCTATTGGCAGGGGTATTGGGTAAGTGAATTGCGCAGCACCGCGGAGGCTGCGTAAGCTCACACACCATCGCGAAGGTCCACAACAACGGGATAGGCGCAAGAATAACCGTTTTTGGAATTCTTTATGCAATTCTGTACCAATTGACCACATTTTATGGATATAGGTCACTAGGTTGTTAGAATTTAGTTAGAAGTGGACCTTGGATGTAAAGGCGCAAGCCTATATATAGATTTATAATCACAATTGTAAGGGGGAGATCATGGATAAAACAGATCATGCGATCAATCCTTTTTGTGACCCAAGGTGTGCCCTTATCGATTCATTTTGTCTTTGAGCAGTTTTGGCTCTATCTATGTTGGTTAGTTAGTGAATCTAACCAGTGATCATTCTCCTGTTGTGGAGAAGTATTGTATAACTTGGATCTGTTGCGCAAAAGTAATATGACATGACAGATGTTTCTCTGAAATGATCTTATTTCTTATGTATTTTATGTCTTCTCAATCTGCAATGACTATGATGGATGTTTTATGAATGAATGTGACTATTGCGATGAATGAAGTAATGTGATATGTTAGTGATTTACTAGCTATGCAAATAGATCTGTAATGTATGAAGCGATTCAGATAAACTATCTCTGGAATATCTATTTATTATGAAGTTCAATCACTAAGAATGTACCCTCCCTTCCCACTATTGGAAACTTGGTTCTAACAGCTCTCCCTCGACATCTCGGGTGAGACTTCATCCGCTTTGTGGGTGTTGTCGAGAAGGGTCAAACATGTATGGGTCTGTTCTTAGGGAGATCACATTGGTTAGGCGTCGACAGAGTGGGAACCCCTGTTGACGAGGATTTGTTGGTGGATCACGCCAACAAATGGGCTCTCCCTCAACATCTCGAGTGAGAATTCATCTGCTTTGCGGGTGTTGTTGGGTAGGGTCAAACTTGTCTGGCCCGGTGCTCAAGGAGATCATGTTGGTTGGGCGTAGACAAAGTGGGAATCCTTGTCGATGAGGCTTTGTTGGTGGATCGCACCAACAAATGATTCCGTTGCCGGGACCTCATTGCAACTGAAGGGAGGATATGTTGTGGCATCCAACAAAACCCAAGATTGAAGAGTGGTTTGATATAAAGCTGTGAGAGCTTGCTGAAACAAAGAACCAGAATCTGAAGTTGTCGACACCTAGGTGGCTGAACAAATATATATACGACGGTCCCTATGAGTGGTTCTTTTGTGAATTTTCGATCACATTGTACAAATGGCTAGCGCAGTTCACTTATAAGAAGAATAACCATCAAGGTAGAGAGCCAACATCCTGGACCCCTGGACTGATCCAAGAACTACAAGAAATCAATAACAAAGCATCGCGAGATGTCTAAGTATGGCTAGATAGTATTCTAGAAGGATACATCACTGATTTTGCAGTCGATACCAATAAGGCATACAACAAAGCAAAACGATATTTCTTCAATGGGCCACGAGGTGGGTTCTTGTTGTCTCTACAATCATCGATTAAGATGCTCATCTGTGAGAAGGGTATTCTAAAATGCACCTCAAGTAGTGTAACTCTGGTATGCGGAGGCCATGGACACTGCGACGAAAGGGGAAGGAAAATGGCAAGGTAAGGGGTAGATGGGTATGAGTTCTGACGAGATGGTGAGGGTCACTAAGGAAACAAGTGGTTGTACGAGGGGAGGAGAAAGTTTTCGACAAGAGAAGAGGCAGAGGACAGGGGAAGGTCCTGTTGTGATCGAGACACAAGACCGTGAATAACAACCACACGGGACGAAGCGACCCTACAGCGACGATGAGGATGACCAGACCCATACTACGCCCAGGATAGTAGGAAGATCGAACCCCGGCAGTAACATGTCCACACCTCCCCGCACTAATCCACCAATAGGTAGAAAAGTGCATTCTACGTCACCTTGTTTGACGTTCCAGCAGCAGTCTAGGAGAAGAACACCATTTGTGGGAAGAAGGCCCAAAATGGAAGGCGACGAGATGAAGTTACCTATATTCCATGGAAATAGGACTGATAACTCGGCGCAGTATTGGTTCTTATGTGAAGCACTTTGGACTACTAGATAGAGTGTGGATGATCATATCAAGAGAAGCCAATTGGAGACCACCCTCAGGGGTCATGCGCTTGACTTGTACATGAGGTTCATGCAGATTCCTCAGGGAACCCCAGCGAAAACACTGAATGAGATCCGGGAAGGACTATTCAAGGAATTTAAGAAAACCAAGTCTGAGGCCCAATACATTACAAAACTCAAGGAGATTAAGCAGTTTCTGAACGAAACTATTTGGGATTTTGATCAACGGTTTAAGACGTTGATGAATCGAGTCAGCTTTAAAATGAGCGATGTTCAGCATAAGGAGTGGTTTATTGCTGCACTAGTTCTGCACATTAGACAACCATTAATGCAGCAAAAGATCATGACATGGAATGAGGCCCTGGAGATGGTGATGAAGTTAGAAGCTTCACCTATTGGGGAGACTACGGTTGGAATCAACCAGATTTAGGCCCAGCTAGCAAATTTAACGCTCCAGCTGCAGGATATTAAGAATGCGAAAGAAAAGCATGATGATCTCTGGTGCATGCGATGTCGCAATGATGGCCACACCAAAGACACCTGTCTGAATTTCTAAAATTATTTTCTATTAGGAGTGTCGAACCCTTTGAATTGCGTTGGTGTCATGGTGTCACGTATGTCAGGTATATGGGGATCGACACGAAAACTGTAGCTACATGCAGAAGATGGTTACAAAGGCGAAAATTTTGTATTTCTCCTTTTGCTGCTCAGTAGGGCACGAGGATAAATACTGTCGAGCTTATGACCTACTTCAAGAGAGAACACATGATTCATATTTCGTGAAGGGTGAGGATCCTCGCACGGTCCAGCCAGCGTAGCCACAGATGGTAAAGCCAACAGTACAATATGCACCACCTCCGCAAGTGTAGTTTATTCCATCACAGCCGCAACAACAGTTCGCATCGCAACCGTAGTTCGTAGCACAACCACAATTTGCACCACGACCGCAGTATAATCAAGTACCGATTACTAAGCCTCAACAGTAGTATGTTCAAGCAGCGCACTACATTCAGCAGCAACTGAATCCCCCACAGCGGCTAACCCAACCACAGTATTAGCAAACCAGAGGATTTCAAGGAGGATTCCAGGGAGGATTTAGGGGACGACAAGGAGGCCTCGGGCGAGGTCGGGAATCCATCCAGTATTACACTTGCGGAGGATTTGGCCACTATCAGAGGGAGTGTACCCATGACCAGTGTACATACTAAGCAACAAGTGAGCATAATGTCGAAAGTTTCCCTCTGTTGATTGAAAAATGGCAGGCCTGGCACATCCCTCAATTGCAGAACCAATTCCAAAACCAAAACCAAATGCAGACCTAGCAGTCGTTGCAGAATTAGCCTCAGATCCCACCACACACTCAGAACCAGCCGATGAACCCGCCACTGATTCAGAATCCACCTCTGAATCCAGCTCCAAATCTAAATCAAGGATCCACGGTTGCGACAATTCTAGCAGAGCCTAGAGCCCAAGCTATCGATGGTGTTGTTGTCACTCGTGCAGGTGTGATGACTAGAGAAGATGGACCCCATCCGCAAGTTCGTCTCGTAGGGAAGAAAAAGACAGTCTTTGATATTGTGACAGAGAAGGAGATGTTCTTTCAGGCCAAGCATGCAATCGAGAGGAATCTGGGTAAGTTACCTATGGTTGAAATCCCATCTGCTTTTGATCCTTTTGTAGAGGCAGGACCATCGTGACAGCATGATACCTTGCAGCAATTCTTTGAGAGCTGTCTGTCATTAGCTCGAGATCTCGAGGCTCTCAGTGAGATTGAGAAGTTGCTGAGCCAAAGGGATCAGCCGCTGAAGGATTCCGCAGTAAATTTCCTCTAGAAGAGAAAGACATATAAAGAGATGAGAATGAACATCCAGATAGGGGACTACGAAATCGATTCTCTTATTATGGGTCTAGGGTCGAATGTGAATATTTTGACCAAACAAACTTGGCAGTTGATGGGAAATCCAACCTTGGGGTGGTCCCCTGTGCAATTGCGACTAGCAAATCAGGCCAAGGTTCATCCCATTGGTCGTGTCTCGAACCTAGTCATCGATGTCGAAGGTATGAAGACATATGCTGATTTCGATTTTATTGAAGTAGTTGATGGTGGAGGCTCTTATCTTGTGCTGCTAGGGATTGGATGGGCCAATAATAGCATGGAATTTATCAATTTCAAGAAGCGATTAATGACATTCTAAAACCAAGATATCAGAGTCATTGCTCCCATGGACCCTTAAGAGGGATGACGGTATATTGAACCTATCAAGGATGAGGTTGGTAGAGGTTGGGATCATGCCTACAACATCTACGAGGAATATATCCACCCTACTATCGATGGTGAACTCATATGGCGCAGCACTAGCTCTGCATCCTCTGATTCTGATGATGCTTTAGAAAATCGACAAAATCGACTTTATGAGGTGTCTTTTAGAAAATGTGGTCTGATTACACAATCTCTATGCTGTGTTGCGACTGAGATCATTGAACTGCCAATTTATGAAGGGCTACTAGAGTTGATTGAATTCCTCCAAGAATTTGAAGAGAAAGTATTTGAACCACAGAGGCTCTTTCCATTGGAGGAAGCATTGAAGGCTACCCCAACACGTTGGTGGGTGGCTCACAAACCGACAATCCATGGATGAGCAGAATGTCAACGATTGATGATGGTGCGCTTCGATGATTCAGAGCCATATCCTGCTGGGTGATATGACGGGCGCAAGGACCCCACCAATCATTTAATGAAATGTCAGGATTTGTGGGCATCGTGACCCAAGGATGAGTGGTTCCATGCTTTTGTTCATACTTTGGAAGAAATGCCTAGATCCTGGTATCTAGCAGCAGAGCTATGTAGAACCATCTCTACCTGGGAGGAGCTGTCGATTTGCTTTGCATAGACTTTTAGTTTCCTAGACGCTAACCCTGAGATCCACAATGCACTCCAACTCATCTGTGATGTAGTCCTGAAGGTTGTGCCACCCGCATACCCAGTAGATCCACATGTGCAGTGTCATATGCAATCTCTAATGACCTACTATAATCTATCTGGCGAACCTAAAGATGATGATGACATGAGGAACGCCAATATTTAGGAATCAGAAGGCAGTCGCAATATTGCAGCACCAGACATACCAACTGACCCCATGAGTCATCCGCTGAAGATCTGCAAAGTTAACATTGGGACAGAAGAGAACCCGAAGTTTGCTAATATTGGAGACTATTGGGACGATAAGACAATGGCACAAATCACGGATTTGCTGCATGAGTTCCAAGTTCTATTTTCGACACGGTTCTCAGAAATGAAAGGGATATTAGGGGATCTAGCGGAGATGAAGATACCATTGAAACCAGATGCAAAACCTATGCAATAGAGGCTGTATCGACAGAACCCATGATACAAAGAATGGGTCAAAGGTGATCTTGACCGGATATTGGACGTTGGCATCATTGAGCCTGTTCAGGAATTGGAATGGATAATCCCTATGGTGGTTCAGGGTAAAAAGACTAGAGAAGTTTGCATTTGTGTTGACCTATGGAAGTTGAACGATGCCTGCTTGCATGACCCATTTCCCACGCCCTTTACAGATGAGGTCCTTGAAGGGGTGGGCGGTCAGGAGATGTAATCATTCACGGATGGTTTTTCGGGGTATCAACAGATCCAAATCGCAAAGGAAGATCAGGATAAGACCATATTCGTCATTGAATGGGGTTGTTTTCAATATACAGTCATGCCTTTTGGGTTGAAGAATGCGCCAGCAATCTTTTCTCGGGTGGTTGTCGCTGCGTTCAAATATTTCATTCAAAAATTCCTACAAGTATACATGGATGACTGGACAGTCTATGGTTTGGTTAGAGATCATTTAGCAAACCTGCGATTGATGCTGGAAAGGTGTCGATAGCATCAAATCGCACTAAACTCAAAGAAGTGCATTTTTTGTGCGTCATTCAGAATGATGTTCAGACATATCATGTGCAAACAAGGGTTGTTGGTTAGCTCGGCGAAGATTGCACTTATCCTTAGTATACCACCACCGACGAATGTGAATATTCTTCGGACAACACTACGACACACGGGGTACTATTGCAAGGTCATTAAAGGATACACCACGATTACAGCCCCCATGGAGAAGCTGCTCAAGAAGGATGTCGCATTTGAGTGGAATCTCGAGTGTTAGGGGAGTTTCAACACACTAAATCCCAAGATGGCCTCGACGCCTATCCTGGTATTCCCTGATTGGAGCAAGGAATTCCACGTCCATGTCGATGCCTCTTCTATTGCGCTAGGGGTAGTACTTGCAGAGCTAGGTGAAGGTGACCTGGATCATCCAATCGCATTTGCCAGTAGGAAGTTGTCTTTTGCCGAAAAAATTTATACAACCACCGAGAGAGAGGGCTTGGCCATGGTTTATGCGTTGTAAAAATTTTGACACTATCTGTTGGGCAATCACTTCAAAATGTTCACATATCATTCTTCTTTGTAATACTTGGTTAATAATCCTGTGTTGGGGGGGGAAGATCTATCAGTGGCTGCTACTTTTCCAGAAATTTGAATTTGAGATAATTGTGAAGCCAGGTCGGTTGAATGCTGGCCCCGGTCATCTGTCTCGCATTGAGATAGGAGAAGAGCCTACTAATATTGACGATGGATTGCCTGATGCGCAACTATTCTGGGTAGATATTGTGGATGACCACTTTGCTCCAATCATTCAGTTCTTGGCAACCGGAGTTTCTCTAGAGGACTTGTCAACTAACCAGAAGAAACAGTTGGTAGTGAAAGCTTCGGATTTTCAGCTAATTGTGGGACAATTATACAAATTTGGACTAGATGAAATCTTGCGATGGTGCATCTTACCGCATGAGCAAGGACTATTCTAGTAGAAGCACATGCAAGAATTGCGGGAGGCCACTATGGTGGCTGGGCTACTGTGCGTAAAGTGTTGCGTGTTGGGTTATGGTGGCCTACCTTACATACTGATGCAGTGGATTATGCACGAAGCTGCGATGTCTGTTAGCACGTTGGCAAGCCATCACGATGGGATGAGATGCCACTGGTGCCCCAGGTAACTCTACAACCTTTTGATAAATGGGTCGTGAAATTTGTGGGTCCAATTAATCCACCAAGCAAGAGGACTGGTGCATCGTACATCATTACAACAATTGATTATCTGACCAGGTGGGCAAAGGCTGCGCCAGTCACGAATTGCACTGGTGCGAGAGTCGCCAAATTCATATTCGAGAACATTGTGACAAGGTTTGGATGCCCCAGGATATTGATGAGTGACCAGGGAAGTCACTTTATCAATCGAAGCATGAGAGCTCTAACCGAGGAGTTGTAGGTACAACATCACAAAAGCACACCCTACCATCCACAGGAAAATGGAACTGTCGAGGCCTTCAACAAAATATTAGAAACCACGCTTACAAAGGTATGCAATACTAATCGCGATGATTGGGATTTGAAAATTTCAGCGGTACTATGGGCATATCGCACCACTTGTAAAAGATTGACAGGACAAACACCGTTCAAATTAGTATATGGGAAAGAAGTTGTCATGCCGATGGAATACCTTTTTCCTAGTCTCCGGATTGCCGCTGCAAAAGGAATGGATGACACTGAAGCATTAGAGGCGTGCATCGCACAGTTGATCCAGCTAGAAGAGGACCGCTTTGCCACAGGCTTCCACCAGCGTGTTGAGAAGGATCGCCAGAAGGCATGGAATGATCACCATATTAAGAAAAAGCAGTTTACACAGGGATATTTAGTACTGGTATATGACAGTAAGTTCGTCAAGCACCTAGGTAAGTTACAGATACACTGGTTAGGTCCATACATTGTTCATTCAATTACTTCTAGGGGTGCAGTTCAATTATAGCAATTAGATGGTGCGGTGCTACCAAAACTTGTGAATGGTAGCTTCTTGAAGCCCTATAGGATAGGGCTTGAGCCGCGCAATGCTTGAGGCACTACGCAAGTTAAAAAAAAAAAAAATCCTAGGTAGATTGCAGTGAAGTGAGCGCAGAGGAAGACATTGCGCAAGGATAACACTGAGTAGTGTTATGAGGGAGACCATCGACGATAGCCACAGGACTGTGGGGTGGTCAAATCAATATTAAATACAGACAGTTAATACCGGTAGTTGGCAACGCTTGATGAAGCAACTTGCATTTATGGACGATCCGACCGTTAGTAAGATGGGATCGCCGATGAATTTATGGTTATTAATGCTAGATTTGGGCATGATGGATACCGTAGATTTGGAAATGATGAGGTGGATCAGGCGATGGGTTATAAAAATGTGCGGGATATGGACACAAGGTCTTATTCAGTTGAGTCGAGTGAAGTGTTGAGTTCAGTGCAGGAGTAGAAGGGAGTGTGATAGGAAAGGAGTGAACTTTTAGTTGTGTTGTGAGCATTGTAGAGTGCAGCACGCTGCGTACTCCCGACACAATTGAGATTTCAAGAAAGCAGGAATCCCCCATCCGACCTATGCATATTGAAGAAGAACTCATGAGCCAATTAGGTCCTCTTCGATCCCTAGAGTGAAGTGAAAGGCCCAAAATACCAATACCACACCGCCACAGAAGAGATATACACGCACGACTGGTAGGGCGCAAGGGGAAGAGACCAGACCATCAAGATCGGGCATTGTTGAGTCTGCAGCACCCAGGGGCATCTCTATCAACGATATCCCTGGATATGTGGCCCCAACGTGGACAGGGGAAAAGCCAAGGAAGCTAACAAAAAATCAGAGCTATCCACAGAAGTTGTCGCCGCTACCAAAAGGGATGACTTGCCCAGGGGACATCATATCCACCTTGACCAAGATGAAGCACGAAGACCATGATTTGTTGTTTTTAAAGGATGTCGCGGATGAACCATATCAGTCAGTGCCTACGATACTTGGCACGCATATTCTCCGGATTCCTCACCCATGGGCGCAGGAATTAGACAAGTCTGGGTTGTTGGGGCTCATCAACATGTGTCATTTTGTGAAATTGAACAAAGCGAATGCATGTGTCAAACAGCTGTTAGCATGCTTTCATGGTGGGACGCTCTTGTTGAATGAACCTATCCAGGTCACGCTTGAGCTGATTGCCGACATTACAGGGTTGCCAAAGGCTGGCGAATATCTGGCGCAGTATTTCAGAGGCCGGGATAATGATAAAAAGTTTTCCAAGTAGTTAAAGGAGAAGTTTGGGATGCAACGGGATGGCATGGCCTATCACATTGACAGTATTTTCGAGCAAACAGTGCGGATTGGGGAGTGTGTTTTGGCTAGCAAGATCATCGGGAAGAATCATCCTGTCCAATGTAATTTGGGGGTAGTTGCGTGTGCACAAAAATGTGACGAAGGGGTGCAAATGAACCATTCCTTGTTTCTGCTAAACTAGTTGTTAGAAGATGTTGTCGTCGCTCAGGCCGAGGAACGTAGTTTTTCCTACAGTTGGTTATTAATTCTCATTGCATTGGTCACATGGATGGAGCCGTAGGACTACCAGCCGATGTCCATCACTACGGAACGAGTATACAAAGACGCCCGGTATCAGAACTTATGGTGGGTTGCAAAACCCAGTCGGCAGCAGGATTGTACAATCCATTTTTGGGTCTATTGGGAAGCGCTGTAGGCTGTGGCCACCAACTACGCCGCATCCAAGTATCAACGGATTATTTGGTTTGCTATCAGACCTCAATCCATTTACATCGAGGTGCAACAGGATCCTTACAAACAATGGCTATCTATGCCCTACAAAATTGCAGATGCAAAATTGGAGGCCATCGTTCAAGATTGGCCAATTGACTGGCGCGAACCGGTGAGTGCGAAGGAACTCTCTACAGGGCCACCAGTAGATTCCCCTGATAAACCAGTCCAAGAAGGGAAAGATCTCCATGACTCCGATGGCGAGTCATCGACGGACTTTGATCCAAAATCCCGATGCATGTTGGAGCAGATGCGCACTAAAAGACGCATGGAATTTGACGCAGGTAGCAGTTCCCACTCGATTATGGAGAACCAACTATAACAACTCATCAAGGCTGTCACTGACGCATCTGATGTTGCAGCGCAAGCTATGTGTGTGTCCAGTCAAGAAAGGTTTGCCGCAATAAGCCTTAAACTTAATTCTATTTTTGTTGTTGTTTCAAAAGTGACACCAAAGAAGGATGTGATGCAGGATTTCCCACCGATTAGCACTGAGTTGCGAGATAGGAACGTGCAAGTTCCCTCGACTGCAATCGATGCGGGAAGTACAGAAGTCAACTTGTTATTGCAGCCGTTGCCGAGCATTGCTATCAATCTCAACAAGTTACCTACCCAAGTCTTAGTGCAGCTACAGCAGGGTGTCATCTAGTAATTGGTGGATCGACAGAAGGAGCTTAGTGAGGGGTATGTGTAGTCATAGGCTGCCACAAAGAAGCTATAGGAGGAAGCCGACGAGCTATGAAAGATTAGAGAGCAGATTGCAGAAGAAAAGGTGTGGGATATTTCCGACTTTAAGCAAACACAGGAGGAGCTGTAGTGGAAATCCATCGACAAAATCACTGAGTTAAAGAAGGTGCAAGACAACCTCATTGTTGAGAAAGCGCAGCTCTGTGCTAGTTGTAGTGAGGTCGATAAAGCTGTTGACGAGGCCTGTCAACACATATATGAAAGCACGGTGGAACTCATCGCTGTCACCAAAGCCAAGCACCTTGGAAAGGTGATTTACCAACTCCAGTTAACAAACAATCTGTTGAATTCTTTGGTTTACCCCGACACGCCACCTGGATAGATTGTCGAACGAAAGAATACGACTAAGGAGCTAGCAACACATATTGAAGCTATGGAACAGGAGGTGAAGATGATTGCTAACGAAATGACATATTTCTGGCAAAGTGTCATCCAGGATGACCAACTGGAGCAGTTGGCTAAGAAAGCGCGGGAAGCAGACGCTTAGTTAGTGACACTAAAGGCATCGATGTGCACAATGCCTCTTATGATTCATATTACGCGCTTAGAAGAACGGAAGGACCTGCAGTAGCGAGCCGCCCAAGCCTAAGAAAGTTAGCACAAGCGCAACACCCAACTCGATAAATTCCAGGACATTGGTGGGCAGTTGGCCATGAAAGCAGTTGTCGCGCTGCAGGTAGTCCAAGAAGGTAGGAAGATGGTAGATGGCAAGGCCGAGGAGGAGCACCCACTGTAGCATGACCTGCTCACTTGTCAGGACACAGTTGAATGAGTTCAGCTCCAGGTCCATGAAATCTCACAGTAGTTCACAGACTTCAAGGCTAAGATGACGGAGTACACCCTATCGACCTGATGTGGCTCGAGGATGAGCCACAAGACTATGTTGGGGGCCTGTTGGCAGGGGTATTGGGTAAGTGAGTTGCGCATCACTGCAGAGGCTGCACAAGCTAACACGCCACCATGAAGGTCCACAACAGCACGATAGGCGGAAGAATAACCGTTTTTGGAATTCTTTATGCAATTTTGTACCGATTGACCACATTTTGTGGATATAGGTCAGTAGGTTGTTAGAATTTAGTTAGAAGTGGACCTTGGATGTAAAAGCGCAATACTATATATAGAGTTAGAATTGCAATTGTAAGGGGGAGATCATGGATGAAACAGATCATGTGATCAATCCCTTTTGTGACCCAAGGTGTGCCCTTGTCGATTCATTTTGTCTTTGAGCAGTTTTGGCTCTATCTATGTTGGTTAGTTAGTGAATCTAGCCAATAATCATTCTCCTGCTGTGGAGAAGTATTGTATAACTTGGATCTATTGCAAAAAATTAATATGACATGACGAATGTTGCTCGAAAATGATCTTATTTCTTATGTCTTTTATGTCTTCTCGATCTGCAATGACTATGATGGATGTTTTATGAATGAATGTGATTGCTGCAATGAATGAAGTAATGCAATCTGTTAGTGATTTACTAGCTATGCAAATAGATCTGTAATGTATGGAGCAATTCAATTAAATTGTCTCTGGATTATTTGTTGATTATGAAGTTCAATCGTTGAGAACGTACCCCCCCTTCCCACTGACGAAAACTTGGTTCCGACAGCTCTCCCTCGACATCTCGGGTGAGACTTCATCTGCTTTGCGGGTGTTTCCAGGCACGGTCAAACCTGTCTAGGATGGTGCTCAGGGAGATCGCACTGGTTGGGCATCGACAGAGTGAGAACCCCTGTCGACGAGGCTTTGTTGGTGGATCGCGCCAACACTCCCTCTACCAAGAGGCCACTTCAAGTTGAATTTTGATGGTTCCTCCAAAGGCAATCTAGGTTCGGCTAGGTTTGGAGGAGTGGTATGGAACAATGAAGGAATTATTATCCAGCTCTTCCATGGGAGCTTAGGACAGTAGACCAACAATATGGCGGGGCTAGAAGGCTTGCTTCACGGCATCAAAATTTCCCTCAACAAACGATGGGAACCTCTAATAATCGAAGATGAATCCCATATCATCATACAGATGGCCAAACAAATCCAAGGTGGTCAATCTGTTTTCAAAGTGGTGTATAGTTGGCGTATGACGTATCAGGTGGAAAAGCTGGTTGAGCACATCATAGGATTCCATGTGTGGCTATTCACCCACATCAAACGAGAGGGGAATAAGGTGGAATATTTGATGGAAAACATCGGTGAAAGGAGTGGAGAACGGTTAGAGGAAATTCAGTTTCCTGAGGAGGATGGTAACGAGTGGCAGCTTCAATGCTCACACTTGGCGGCCCAAGACCTTAAGCTAGCCCAAGACATGGTGGGTCGCATGGGGAAAGCATTAGATCATTTGCTTGAGGTTCAGGCATCTCCCTCCTTCATATCCCAGAATCTTCATCCCCCATCATCATGGTTCGTCATTGGTACCTCCTCATCTTGTCGGGATATGAACTCCCAGGGATTCCCATCAAGGCCATAAATGCGGAAAGATTTCATCCAGGTCCGACCTCAGCTGGGTAAGGCACGACGATCTACGAAGGAAGGGAGGTTGATCTCATTGCGTACCATGTCAATAAATTGAAAGTACAGAGGAATTAGTAAGGTTAACCGAATTAGGATGAGCTTTGAGGCTATACATCTGGCTTATGTATGCCCTCCAGACATTCTGAGTCTTCTCTTCCTGAGGTGGTTTGCTATGAGAAAATGCAAGAGGGTAGGATACATGTGGAAGCTCCA
Source organism: Pseudotsuga menziesii (assembly GCA_001517045.1). Classification (NCBI taxonomy): domain Eukaryota; kingdom Viridiplantae; phylum Streptophyta; class Pinopsida; order Pinales; family Pinaceae; genus Pseudotsuga; species Pseudotsuga menziesii. The sequence goes on along the minus strand of LPNX010740664.1, from coordinate 346,309 downwards.
AGACCAAAGAGGAAAGTGAGGGGGGGGAGGAAGGGTGGCAATAGGGGAAGGAAGAATCCCTCATGGGAAGTGCTAAGAGCGGGGCAAGTTGCTTGTTTCTTCTGTGACCGTATACCTCCAATTAACCGAGAGGAAATTGAGAGGGTTAAACAAGATTTATGGAATAGGGTGCAGGACATGGACATGAACATTATTAAATCCGAAGTAGAAGAATGGGTAACTGATCCTGGTACCATTGTTAGGCGTCTTTCTACATACGAACGGATGGTTACCGCCCACTGGGTAACAAAGGAACCGATTGTCCACATTTTGATGGATAGAGAAAGCAAAGTAATGGGAGATGAGGAACCAGCCAAAGCTTCGAAAGATCACTTTCATGAGAACCGTGTGATGCATAAAAATATTGATAGAATTTCCTTGAAGCTGGGAATTACTCCATGGACTGCGACTGCAGGTGAAAGTTCGTCTGGTGCGTGTTCTCTGGTTCCCTATCATGTTCATGGCCCGAAGGTCCAGTATGTTGCTGCAGATGACTCTAGACTCAACGATCCTTGCTCAGGTTCCACCACGATCTAAAGCATCCCTCAGATGCCGAAATGATGGGTTCTGGATGCTTCATGGGTTGGGTGTGTTCAGTCTACTGTGTCTCTTCTAGTCCCAGGTGATTTTAGTTTTTAAACTATGCTATGTTGTTAGTCTCTATTTATGATTTAGGTAGTGGTGGGAAAGTCCGAAGTGATGTAGCTTTTTTGTGACAGACACTGATGTTTACAATTGTAATGGGGAAAAGGGAGTATAAGTTCGAGGAAGGGATAAATAAGGGGAATATATTTTTGTGACATTTGTGTATAAACATCATGCTGATATCTGGGGTAACCAAGCCCTGAAAGTCCTGACTTGGATGTACTGAAGGCTTCATTTTAATATAATCTTCTTTCTTACAAAAAGGAAAGTTCACAATTCAAAACGAAAATATTTTAAAGTATTTGATCTAGAACGAGACCCAATCCCAATAGTTGGATATGTTCCCCTATGTCAATGCCCCTTAACTTCCTCAGCCAAAGGAAGGAGTTATATTTATTTCTCCACCTCTTTCGCTATATTATTTCCCATGAAATTAATCCCAACTAATGGAATAAAATTAGGGATTTCAAACCAACTCCACTAAAGGAAGTATTCTAGTAGGATCCAAGTTCAACCTCACAATAAAGGCATATCCCCAAATAATTTTTTTACAATTGTTCCATTCAAATAACATATATTGGGGATTAACACTTATGCATGAAATCTCCACCTGCCTTTGAGAAGGAAAGATAATTTGGAATGGGCACTATAGGTGTTGTCTCCACCCTCCTAACAAAAAAATAGAATAAGTTGATCTAAGTTGTAGGATTCAATTCAATATATTTCGCGAATAAGTGTGAAACAAGAAAGTAGTGGGTGGGTAAGGGGTTTTTATTTGATGTCTCCACCCTCCAGACATTCTGAGTCTTCTCTTCCTGAGGTGGTTTGCTGTGAGAAAATGCAAGAGGGTAGGATACATGTGGAATCTCCAAGACCAAAGAGGCAAGTGAGGGGGGGAGGAAGGGCGGCAATAGGGGAAGGAAGAATCCCTCACGAGAAGTGCTAAGAGCGGGGCAAGTTGCTTGTTTCTTCTATGATCGTATACCTCCAATTAACCAGGAGGAAATTGAGAGGGTTAAACAAGATTTATGGAATAGGGTGCAGGACATGGACATGAAAATTATTAAAGCCAAAGTAGAAGAATGGGTAACTGATCCTGGAACCATTGTCAGGCGTCCCTCTACATACGAACGGATGGTTACCACCCACTGGGTAACAAAGGAACTGATTGTCCACGTTTTGATGGATAGAGAAAGCAAAGCAATGGGAGATGAGGAACCAGCCAAAGCTTCAAAAGATCACTTTCATGAGAACTATGTGATGCATAAAAATATTGATAGCATTTCCTTGAAGCTGGGAATTACTCCATGGACTGCAAATGCAGGTGAAAGTTTGTTTGGTGCGTGTTCTCTAGTTCCCTATCATGTTCATGGCCCGAAGGTCCAGTATGTTGCTATAGATGACTCTAGACTCGACGATCCTTGCTCAAGTTCATCGACGATCCGGAGCATCCCTCAAACACTGAAATGACAGGTTGTGGATGCTTCATGGGTTGGGTGTGTTCAGTCTACTGTGTCTCTTCTAGTCCCAGGTGATTTTAGTTTTTAAACTATGCTATGTTGTTAGTCTCTAATTATGATTTAGGTAGTGGTGGGAAAGTCCGAAGTGATGTAGCTTTTTTGTGACAGACACTGATGATTACAATTGTAATGGGGAAAAGGGAGTATAAGTTCGGGGAAGGGATAAATAAGGGGAACATATTTTTGTGGCGTTTGTGTATAAACATCATGCTGATATCTAGGGTTACCAAGCCCTGAAAGTCCTAACTTGGATGTAATGAAGGCTTCATTTTAATATAATCTTCTTGCTTACAAAAGGAAAGTTCACAATTCAAAACTAAAATATTTTAAAGTATTTGATCTAGAATGAGACCCAATCCCAATAGTTGGATATGTTCCCCTATGTCAATGCCCCTTAACTTACTCAACCAAAAGGAAGGAGTTATATTTATTTCTCCACCTCTTTCGCTATATTATTTCCCATGAAATTAATCGCAACTAATGGCATAAAATCAGGGATTTCAAACCAACTCCACTAAAGGAAGTATTCTAGTAGGATCCAAGTTCAACTTCACAATAAAGGCATATCCCCAAATAATTTTTTTACAATTGTTCCATCCAAATAACATATATTGGGGATTAACACTTATGCATGAAATCTCCATCTCCCTTTGAGAAGGAAAGATAATTTGGAACGGGCACTTTAGGTGTTGTCTCCACCCTCCTAACAAAAAATTAGAATAAGTCAATCTAAGTTGTAGGATTCAATTCAATATATTTGGCGAATAAGTGTGAAACAAGAAATTAGTGGGTGGGTAAGGGGTTTTTATTCGATGTCTCCACCCTCCAGACAGTCTGAGTCATCTCTTCCTGAGGTGGTTTGCTGTGAGAAAATGTAAGAGGGTAGGATACATGTGGAAGCTCCAATACCAAAGAGGCAAGTGAGGGGGGGAGGAAGGGTGGCAATAGGGGAAGAAAGAATCCCTCACGGGAAGTGCTAAGAGCGAGGCAAGTTGCTTGTTTCTTCCGTGACCGTATACCTCCAATTAACCGAGAGGAAATTGAGAGGGTTAAACAAGATTTATGGAATAGGGTGCAGGACATGGACATGAACATTATTAAAGCCGAAGTAGAAGAATGGGTAACTGGTCCTGGTACCATTGTCAGGCGTCTCTCTGCATATGAACGGATGGTTACCACCCACTGGGTAACAAAGGAACTGATTGTCCACGTTTTGATGGATAGAGAAAGCAAAGCAATGGGAGATGAGGAACCAGCCAAAGCTTTGAAAGATCACTTTCATGAGAACCGTGTGATGCATAAAAATATTGATAGCATTTCCTTGAAGCTGGGAATTACTCCATGGACTGCGACTACAGGTGAAAGTTCGTCTGGTGCGTGTTCTCTAGTTCCCTATCATGTTCATGGCTCGAAGGTCCAGTATGTTGCTGCAAATGACTCTAGACTCGACAATCCTTGCTCAAGTTCCTCGATGATCTGAAGCATCCCTTAGATGCCGAAATGACGGGTTCTGGATGCTTCATGGGTTGGGTGTGTTCAGTCTACTGTGTCTCTTCTAGTCCCAACTTATTTTACTTTTTAAACTATGCTATGTTGTTAGTCTCTATTTATGATTTAGGTAGTGGTGGGAAAGTCCGAAGTGATGTAGCTTTTTTGTGAGTGATGTATCTTTTTTGTGACAGACACTGATGTTTACAATTGTAATGGGCAAAAGGGAGTATAAGTTCGAGGAAGGGATAAATTAAGGGGAACATATTTTTGTGACGTTTGTCTATAAACATCATGCTGATATCTAGGGTTACCAAGCCCTGAAAGTCTTGACTTGGATGTACTGAAGGCTTCGTTTTAATATAATCTTCTTGCTTACAAAAAGGAAAGTTCACAATTCAAAACTAAAATATTTTAAAGTATTTGATCTAGAATGAGACCCAATCCCAATAGTTGGATATGTTCCCCTATGTCAATGCCCCTTAGCTTCCTCAACCAAAAGGAAGGAGTTATATTTATTTCTCCACCTCTTTCACTATATTATTTCCCATGAAATTAATCCCAACTAATGGCATAAAATCAGGGATTTCAAACCAACTCCACTAAAGGAAGTATTCTAGTAGGATCCAAGTTCAACCTCACAATAAAGGCATATTCCCAAATAATTTGTTTACAATTGTTCCATCCAAATAACATATATTGGGGATTAACACTTATGCATGAAATCTCCACCTGCCTTTGAGAAGGAAAGATAATTTGGAACGGGCACTTTAGGTGTTGTCTCCACCCTCCTAACAAAAAAATAGAATAAGTCGATCTAAGTTGTAGGATTCAATTCAATATATTTGGCGAATAAGTGTGAAACAAGAAAGTAGTGGGTGGGTAAGGGGTTTTTATTCGATTTCTCCACCCTCCTAACAAAAAAATAGAATAAGCCAATCTAAGTTGCAAGATTTAATTCGGTATATTTGACGAATGAGTGTGGAACAAGAAAGTGGTGGGTGGGTAAGGGGTTTTTATTTGATGTGTTTGATTAAGTGTGAAAGGAGGAACCTAATCTACATCAAGGGTTTATATTTTATATTTAATTTGAAGATATGCCTACCTTATGAATACTTTGAACATTTTATTTTATTTTATGAATACTTTATACTTTAAAAGTTTTATTTTATGAATATTTTAAAAGTTTAATTTAAGTTCACAATTCAAAACTAAAATATTTTAGTTTAAAAGTCATATTTTATAAATAATTTAGATTCACACTCCAAAACTAAAATCTTTTACTTTATTTTATTTTATGAATACGTCATTTCAATACATAAATTATTTTATAAATACCTTATTTTAATACATTTATGTTTTTAAAATATTCATGTTTTTAGTCATATCAAATATGTTTTTTTAATTAATTTTAGTTGCATGCATCTTTCAACTTAACATATTAAAAGAATTGCAATTATTTTATTTTATGAATACCTTATTTTAGTACATTTATGTGTTCAAAAGTATTCATGTTTCTAGTCATATCAACTGTGTTTTTTTATATTAATTTTAGTTCTATATATCTTTTAATTTAACCATAGTTACATAAATTGTAGTGTTCGGAAGGTGAGTTATAAATATACATTTCCCACAAAATGACAAACTCACAAAATTTTATAATATCTCTTAGGAGGTCAATTTTAGACCTCAAAATTTCGCTAATAAATTATGACAATACTATCAAATACTCATGGTTGAAGAAAATACTCCAAAGCCATGCTTCATACAAAATAATGCATTCAATATATCCAACATATCTCATCTCAGTACGATGATACTCATGTGTACTTATACTTTCTCATGAGTATTCTCAGAGAGTTTATAGCAATCACCCCTTATTATTATATTATTTATATTATTTCTTTTAACTATCTAGTAAGTATATTTCATGATTATGTGGATATCAAATAAATTAAATATATTTCATGATTATGTCGATATCAATTAAATTATTCCCTCTCCAAGTACCCCATATC
>LPNX010740664.1:313776-340331 GCA_001517045.1 Pseudotsuga menziesii | reverse complement strand
AAAAAATTCACATTATTTTCTAAATGCAACATTATAAACTAAATGTAATCAAAATACTAACACAAAGATACATGGTAGTTTCAATTTTGGCAACCCTCGTTGCTCACTTACATGGGATCCAGTGGGCTCATTTATTTGGATCTTATTTGGGATCTAGATAGATTGGGCTCATTTAGTTTGGATCTTATTTGGGATATTGAAAGATAAAATTATGTTGATCATGAGAGCTTTATGCAAGGAAGCTATGACATAGTAAATTTGTTCACGGGACATTAAAAAATATCTAAATTTCATTAAATATTGAAATTACATTCCAAAATATTTTTATTGAACCCCTTCCTCCCCCATATACCTATCCAATTTGTTTTTACTATCCAATTTAATAAATAAAAACAAGAAAAAAGAAACTATTTTTACCCCATAATGTAAATATCCATTTTCTTCATGGCATTTTTAATACATATTTTTATGTCCGTCGCTAGTACTTAGACAAGAAAAAACTCTTATAAGCTTACAAATAAAAAAAACTAAGCAAACAAATTCCCTGACATGCCAACATAAGGTTATGCCACTATAGAAAGATAGCCATGGGTTCAAGGATGTTGTACTAGTTTCACCCTCTCTTCAGTCTAATACATGATCATGAATTGACTAAGTAAAGGGTTTATGTATATGGATTTATATTTATTGAGCTAAAGAAAATGAGCTACCTTAAGTCGTCACTCTTCATCCCTTAGATCTGTAATCTTGTGGAGATTTTAAGAAAATATATATTTCTATTTATTTATGTAAAAGATTATCTTTACAGTAATATTTAGTCCTTCAAACTCAAATAATAAGGCGCAAGTGATCAACTTGATAACACATTTATAGTTTATTATCATTCAAACTCAAAGGCATGCTTATCCAGAGAGATGCAAGAGATTGTCATCCTAAGGTGCAATTGATCTACTTTTCAATTGGAAATATGCCAACACCTCCTATTTTGAAATATCAAGGTATGTCCAGAATTACATGTCTAGTTAAACCAGGACATAAACAATACATGAGGGCTCAACAAGGACATCATGTCCCTTACAAGAATTGAACCTAGATGGGAAGAGTAACAATCATTCCTCCAATCCACCCAAACTACATCCAATGGACAAGGCGCAAGTGATCTACTCGATAAACCATTTATAGTTTATTATCCTTCAAACTCAAAGGCATGCTTAAGGCACAAGTGATCTACTTGATAACCCATTTATATTTTATTATCATTCAAACTCAAAGGAATGCTTATGTAGAGAGATGCAATAGATTTTCATCCTAAAGGTCAATTTGACTTAGGCGCATTCTTACTATCATTTAGGAGGAAATTAGTCATTTTTTCAATGTACGCTATCTGATTGTCATCCTAAGGCTCAATTTCACTTAGGGGCATTCTTACTATCATTTAGGAGGAAATTAGTCATTTCTTCAATGTACTCTATCTACTTGATAACCCATTTATATTGTATTATCATTCAAACTAAAAGGCATGCTTAAACTACAAGGTAGGAAGGAATTAGTCATTTCTTCAATTTGCTCTATCTACTTGATAATCCATTTATATTGTATTATCATTCAAACTAAAAGGCGTGCTTAAACTACCCGCACAAGTGTGGCTCATTGGCAATTCACTTGATATGTTGTAAAAGAGGTCATAATTTCAAATCACACTCGGGATTACCCATGTCCCATGCTTGCAGGGCGTCGTGGGGCACCTAGTGGGAATGGATCCCTAGACCCCGTGTCACGCGAGTACCAACCCAGTCCCTAGTTGTCAATTCCCTTAGTAAAAAAAAGCTAAAAAAAACTTAAACTAAAAGGCATGCTTATCAGGAGAGATGCAAGAGATTGTCATCCTTAAGTCATTTCTTTCATGTACTCTATCATTGCATTATTCTTACATATATCAAGATTAAGATTTGATCTAACATTAAGTAAATTATTTGGATCTTAAACTAAAAGGCATGCTTATTAGGAGAGATGCAAGATATTGTCATCCTTAAGTCATTTCTTTCATGTACTCTATCCTTGCATTATTCTTACATATATCAAGATTAAGATTTAATCTAGCATGAAGTAAATTATTTGGATTTAAGGGTTGAGACCCATATTTCCAAATGGGAAACCCAATGGGTTGGTTGAAATTAATAAAATTGAGGTAATCATAATCCTCTCCTTAAGGAAAACGCAATGGGTTGGCTGAGATTAATAAAATTGAGGTAATCATAATCCTCTGCTTAAGGGAAACCCAATGGGTTGGTTGAGATTAATAAAATTGAGCTAATCATATTCCTCTCCCTATGTAATGAAAAAACAGGAAAGTATATGTATCCCCATGAGGTTATGTGAAGGTGTCATATAGGTTGTGTGGTGATATTATATTTCTTGCTGTTGTAAAAACTTGGAAATCCCTGTTCTTCCAACCAAAAATCACCCATTCAAAAAGATCCCAAAATACTTAAAAATCAATGTTTGTAGGAGACTCCCTTGAACTGGTGGTCACCTTAAAAAGATCCCAAGATACTTAAAAATCAATGTTTGTAGGAGACTCCCTTGAACTGGTGGTCACCTTAAAAAGATCCCAAGATACTTAAAAATCAACGTTTGTAGGAGATCCCCTTGAACTGGTGGTCACCTTAAGCCCTTACATATAGGATCCAAAAATGACCCATTCAAAAAGATCCCAAGATACTTAAAAATCAATGCTTGTAGGAGAGCCCCTTGAACTGGTGGTCACCATAAACCCTTACATATAGGATTAGGATCAAGCTATAGGATTTTAGAAATTCATAGAACCAACTTGCAACAAAGTAAACCATATAAAAATAGATATAGATAAAAGGGTGCTTATGACAATCAATATATACAGAGGTATGCGCTTTAGGTCTCTAGTTCTCAATCTCATTTCCCATACAAAGGCTTTACGCAATCTTAACAAGGGGTGAAGGTATGATTTTACTAGTGATTTCTACTTTTAAAAAAGAGTTTTCCCTTTAGGTCTCTAGTTCTCAATCTCATTTTCCATACAAAGGCTTTAGACAATCTTAAGAAGGAGTGAAGGTATGATTTGACTAGTGATTTCTACTTTTAAAAAAGAGTTTCAACATTGTTGATCGTGCATTGATTTATCAAGCCAACCAATATCTTTGACACCTCTACAATACCTATAACTCCGCCACATTGTGCATCTTCGCACTCCAAATACCTATAAATCTATTTCATTAAAAATATACCTTCACCCCCCCTTAATATGAAACAATATATTGATATATTGACTTGATTTTTCACAATTTTAAAACCCTCTTATATCAAACATGATATGAATAACCCCCTTAATATGAAACAATATATTGATATATTGACTTGATTTTTCACAACTTTAAAACCTTTTTATATCAAACGTGATATGAATAACCCATCCTTAATATGAAACAATATATTGATATATTGACTTGATTTTTCACAATTTTAAAACCCTCTTATATCAAACATGATATGAATAAACATGATAGGATATGGTCAAACGTGATATGGATAAACATGATAGGATATGATCAAACGTGATAGGGTATTGGTGATGCAATTTTAAATGTGATAGGATATTGTGATATGAATAAACGTGACAGGATATTGGTGATATTTTTTTTCCTTCTGAAAAAATTGTTTTAAAAACCAATAATGTTTTGTTCCCATTTATCGATGTGAATTCTTCTAAATTGATTATTCCAAGTAAATGTAACATCATATACTCAATTTCTCAAATATGTTTTTTCAAATTTTATATTCTAAGTTTCTCTATATTTTGCTATATGCACTCATTTCCATTTCCATATATGTACACCCCACTATTTACCAATAAAAAAAATGAATTCTCAATCCCATATTGGGAATACATAAATAAATAAAGTATATATGTGTTGGTTGGTGTGGAATGTAAGTAGTAGTAGCCTTTGTTGAATTATCATTCAACATGTTGCTGATAAATAAATAAACTATATGTGTTGGTTTGTGTTGAATGTAAGTGGTTGTAGCCTTGTGCTATCAAGCTAAGCATGAGGGCTTTGTTAAGAAAGATAAGAAATAAACTAAACTATATGCGTTGGTTTGTGTAGAATGTAAGTGGTTGTAGCCTTGTGCTATCAAGCTAAGCGTGAGGGCTTGCTAAGAAAGACAAGAAAGAGAACAATTGTAACCAAATGCTCTTTTTCCTCTAGTATTATATTATGTTGTGTTCGCATTCCTATGGTATTAATATGTGTCACAATTGTATCCAAATGCTCTTTCTCCTCTAGTATTATATTAAATTGTGTTCACATTCCTATGGTATTAATATTTGTCGTGTTTTAATCACATTTGTGCTACTCTAGAAGGTAGATTATCCTTTAAAAACTACTTTCTAGCATGAAAAATCATTTATTAGCTACCATCATTTATGTGTTGTTAGGTCATGCATGCCTTCCATCCATGTCCACATTAAGATTTGTTAATTACTAATTATTTCATACTAAACACCATAACTATAACTATCTCAGGTCATGTTCACAAAAACTTGAAGTTATTTATTATAAAACACCATAACTATCTCAGGTCATGTTCACAAAAACTCGAAATTATTTATTATAAAACATAATAACTATCTCATGTCATGTTCACAAAAACTTGAAGTTATTTATTATAAAACACCATAACTATCTCATGTTATCTCATGTCATGTTCGAATAAATAGCATAAAGCAGAGAGAAATTTATGTAAAATCAAATGTTAAAAGTATATGTCATAGATTAACATGTGACACTACTCTACAAACACTACATGTCATAACATCGACATCACATGTGGAATCTAATTGTACAAGTTGAAATATTTATTGTCATGTGGCCCCATGTCATACAACATCTACCTACATTATCTAAATGCAAATTCCATGCAATGTTATGCTCCACCCAATAATATTTATTCTCTTTCTAAAATAGGATAAATGTCATCTAGGGAAAGCAAAATATTGCAAAGAGTATAGCACCAAGCATATGAGTGGTGATGAAAATCATAGTACTACTTGTACTTCCATATGACAATAAGACCAAGAACTTGTACATTAAACTCCACATGTCACACCAATGTTATGACATGCAATGCACATGAAGAAGTGTCTTCTACCTGCTATATAGATCCTTACATATTTTTGCTATGCTCATGAATGTTCATGGATGTTTATCTTGTGTTATATAAATCCTTGCATCTTTTTGCTATTATGAACTTGTGCTATATGAATCCTTACATTTATGAGCGTCAATAAATGCGATCCTTGCATCCTTTTACTATGCTCATGGATGTTTATGAGCATCAATAAATGCAATTTGGACATGTTCTTTACTCTCTCTCTATCCATAAAAAAATTAGCTATAATTTTAAATTTTCCCTTATCCTCGCCTTTAAATTAATTTATAATTATTAATAGTACATTAAAAAAAATTATAATTATTAATAGTCCATTAAAAAATAAATAAATTTATAATTATTAATAGTCAAATAAAAAATATAAACTTTATAACAATAATTTAAAAAAGAAACCACAAAGACTACAAAACCCTTACGGAATTTCAAAGTCTTATTTGGGAAAAGTCCCGTAGCATCTCATATGAAGTTCATCATATGAAGAATTTCATAAGGTCTTGATTTCAAAATCAAGACATAGCATCAACCTTCATATGAAGAATTTGATAGCCAAAGTCAATCAATTATAAAGAACATTTGAACGTTGTTTGACCAACAAAACAATTTTGTATAATAATAATTAAAATATAATGTTAACAATTTTGTATGACAATAATTAAAATATAACGTTGCAATATAAATTAAAAATCTCAATCTCATTCCCCAATTGTTTAAGGTATATATTGATAAAATTAAACTCCTCATCTCAATCTCATTCCCCAATTGTTTAAGGTATATATTGATAAAATTAAACTCCTCTTTGTGAACTAAGTAGGACCTATAGATTTTTAATTAAATCTTTACATTGGTCTCAATCCTTCAAATCTGAAATCATGTTCCAATCTTTTGCTTTGACTGTCTTACACATACACACCCTCAAGTNAAGTAGGACCTATAGATTTTTAATTAAATCTTTACATTGGTCTCAATCCTTCAAATCTGAAATCATGTTCCAATCTTTTGCTTTGACTGTCTTACACATACACCCCCTCAAGTTGGCCAAACTATCCACTACTTTATTACCATTTTGCCTTACATGTGTTGCAGTTCTCAAAGTGCTAAGGTGTGTTCATCTTGACGTTTGGAAATTCGTGTCGATTCCCTCCGTACCATTCTCATTAATGGAACCGCGGTTTGCTTCTCACATGTAAGGCAATATGGTAATAAAGTAGCGGATAGTTTGGCCAACTTGGGGTGTGTACGTGTAAAACGGTTAGAGCAAAGCACTAGAACATGATTCCAAACGAGTATAAATATTTAATTAAGAAAGACAATACTTGTATCCAGATGGAGGGTCGAAATAGCTACAACGCTGGCGTGAAATCTCTCCAGCACATGGCGCCTACTGGACGCGATATTTGATTCGGTGTTATGACCAGGCGATGTATTAATATACGATGGCCTGTGAATATGTTCTCGTGCTTTCAACAGTGGAAGGTACGTATTTTTATTATGACCGTAGGAGGTAAGGTGATGTGTGTTAATGGTAAGATCGATCCGCGATCCAAGGATGGGATTGTTGCGATCATTTTGTGGAATATGATCATCATGATGAGGCTCGGGTTTTGGATATATAACAGGATGCGGGGTGACGAGATAAACAACAGAGGGATGTTGTGTGTCTTATATCTTGTTTTCTGTCTTATTTTTCTAAGAGTGCAAAAGGGTATTATCTGGTTAGCCATGGTGGGGGACAAAAGCAAAGGCAAGAGGCCGAGTGCTCAACCGAATTTCCATGAATTGGCTTCCCATGATCAACGAAAAGCGTTATGGGAATCATGCATGTTTGAACTGGAATTACCACAAGATATTCAGAATCGTATTGATGCCACTGAGAAAATTTTATGGGAGCGTTATGGGAATCCTGCATGTTTGAAGTGGAATTACCACAAGATATTCAGAATCGTATTGATGCCACTGAGAAAAGTTTATAGGAAGAACTTGATAATCAGAAATTGAAGGAGGAATGCAAAAAGCTTGAGTGGTTTTGGACCCTAGTCACACAATGGGTCGAGTGAAATTATATGAAAAAATGGTAGCTTTGTTTTGGGTTATGAAAAAACTGGTTGGTTGGGCTACCTGGGACCGTCACTCTGAGGATTCGGGTGGTTCATCTATGGACCCATGGAAGGCTTCCATATTAGCCTCGATCCAGTGGGTCGAGGCCAAAGTGGATTTTCTGATTTCTTGTTTGGGTTTTCAATTCTCATCTTCTTCTAAGCCTGAAGTTGTGAAGTCTGATTTCCCGACTACTAATCATGGCGGTGGTCAGGACTTGTCTTATACCTTATTATAAGAAGATTGTCGCGGAGCGTGGTCTTCCCTATGAACTTTGTTTACATCTGCTCTTATCAATTTTGATGGGATTTCTGGTTTTACAAATATGTTTAAATGTCCTTTATGTTTATGTGATTCACTGGACGGGGAGAAACCTGATTCTAAAGCTTTTATTTTTATCTTTTCTGGTTCTCTGTAAAGCAACAGGTTATTTAATTAACTGGACTGTGAAGTCTGTGAAGCAATGATGCTCGTAGAAGTTTGGCATGCTGCCAGTATCTTGTCCCTGCTGGATTTTAAAGTTGGACGGGGTTTTTTGTGTCTATATAGTTGGGCTAATGGATTGGATGTTTTACTAGCTCATGTATTGGTAATTATGGGCTTATGAAGTCTGAGTCTGTGGGTTTTGTTTGTCTGTAATGATGGGGTGGTGGACTAGTTTTTTAATGTTTCATGCAGCAGTAAGTCTGGGTTTATGGATTTTGAGTCTGTGGGTTTGGGAAGTTTTGATGATCTCTCTTATGGAAGATGTAATTTGGGGGGTATGGGTATCTTTTTTTTAGGGCGGATGATTAGTGTGTTTCGATGACTATATCACCTATTTTGTAAGGACTTTCTGTTTTAATATAATGTGAATACTGGACTTACAAAAAAAAAGTAAAACCTATAAACTTCCAACTTAACTCTGAACTTAATATAATCTAGGACTTTCTGTTTTAATATAAAGTGAATACTGGACTTACAAAAAAAAAGTAAAACCTATAGACTTCCAACTTAACTCTGAACTCATATAGTATTTATATACTTCCACCTTAAACATGAACTCAAGATGTAATATTTACATGCTTTCAACTTAACTACTCTAGTGCCAATATACATAGAGTATGGTATTACACAAAAGAATGTAGATATCACCGTGGAAATATTGGACATTGATTTGAAATGGATGGTATATATTTCCTCATTCCAAACTTTGTTTAACTTTGTAATTTAAAAAATGACAAACTTTGAAATTAACTTTTAATACACATTGAATTAATTGTATAATTTAATTAAAACCATGAAAAGGTCACCAACTTGATGGTTGGTCTTTCAAGTAGACTTACTAAAAAAAGGTGTTGGAATCAAAACATGGTGAAGAGGAAGTAATTTTGATGTGAAATCTCAATGTCATAATCATTAACACCTTTAATCATTAACAAAAAGGTATTGGAATCAAAACATGGTGAAGAGGAAGTAATTTTGATGTGAAATATCAATATCATAATCATTAACAAGAAAGATATTGGATGATTGTACCATAAATGATGATAAGTGGCTCCATATCATACCTTCCACATATCATAACATTGTTCTTCCACATGGGTCATGACTATACAAGACCCAATGATTAGTTACATGTGAGAATAAATATCATGTAAAGAAGTTTTAGGCATACCACATAATATGACAAGTGTTGCCCAATGATTAGTTACATGTGAGAATAAATATCATCTAAAGAAGTTTTAGGCATACCACATAATATGATAAGTGTAATATGATAAGTGATTTTTATCATTCTCACCACATGTCATAATGTTGGCGTTTGGGCATACCACATACTATGACAAATGTTGTTGTTCATTCTCAACACATGTCTTAATGTTGGCGTTTGGGCATACCAGTTATAAATGTTGTTGTATCATTCTCACCACATGTCATAATGTTGGTGTTTGGGCATACCACATAATATCATTAGTTAAATGTGAGAATAAATATCATTTCAAAAATTTTTAGGCATACCACATAATATGACAAGTATTGCCCAATGATTAGTTACATGTGAGAATAAATATCATTGGCCCGTTGTGACAAGGCTCGAAGGATAGGCGACCCCTGGGATAGAGGCTCACCCCGGTGGGCTTCAAGACATCTCAACCCCTGCTAAGTCACAAGTTACTGTTATATCTGGCTTGCGGGATGTTGGATATACTCTTGGGAGGTTGTTGTTCCCATGGTCTAAAAAAAGATGTTGGTGGGACTAGCTTGGCTAGTGAAGCATAGTGCGTAGTTAAGGGAGGTGGAAAAATAAATAATTAGCCAATAATAAATTAAAATGTTCTATTTTATTTTAAATTATATTAATGATTAAAATGTCAAGTTTTATTTAGCGAAGGATTTAGTAATAAAATAATAGGAAAGGGACATTCAATGTTTAAATTATATTAATGATTAAAATGTCAAGTTTTATTTAGCGAAGGATTTAGTAATAAAATAATAGGAAAGGGACATTCAATGTTTGTGTGTTCAAAGGAATTTTGTATAAGGACATGATTTTAACTAAGGGTATGGAAGTGACTCTCAAAGTGCCCAAAAAGGGTGGGTGCACATCCTAACGTTAAGCACACTCTCAATTTTCGAATACATATACACTATTCTAGGTTATATTATTTGTCGAATACATCATACACTATTCTAGGTTATATTTATTTGTGTATTTATTTCATGAAATAAAAGATATAATGTAGTATATCCTGAGTGGGCCTAATGGTTAAGAGCATGTGTTTCCTCCTAGGAGGTCACAAGTTCAAATCCAAAGGGAGGTAGGGTATGTACACCTCTGTAGACTTTAGCAGTTAAATCACTACGTAGAGGAGGGTCCCTTGTCCCAGAAACAAGGGGGTCTCATACACCAATTGGTGTCTCACTTGACGGTGACCTTAAAAATATATTATTATTATTATTGTTAGTATTAGTATTTTGGCCATTACGGTGATCAACACACAGATATACCCAATGTACAACATATGTCTGTGTTTACTTCAGAGGAATGCATAGGATGGTGTAAATATTTCTATATGGCATATTTGCATAGCTATGCATAGATATAAGTCATCTTAGATAGTCCATGAGTCCATACCATAGATATCATCAATAAAGATGGCTATGTCTATCAATTTCTAAATTCAAAGTGCTTTTCAAATACACCCCTGCAAGGTGCATAATGCTTTCCATACTAGCATAGAGTTTGAAAAAGTACAAGAAAGGCACATGCATACACATTGATAATATATGACAATAGCACACGCATAAGAATAAGAAAGGCACACACATGCACAATGATAATATAAATAACATACACATAAGAATAAATAGACTCGATTTTGAATGGATTTCCAATTAAGAAGAGGTGGGAGTAGTGTGGAATACCTTATAGTATTTTTTCCTAAAAGCCACATGTCCATCGATACTTAAACTGGACTAGATACTGCTTCAAACATATGATATTTGAGAGAACTCTCGAGTTTTTCAAAGAGTTAGCGATAAAAATGAACAAAAAAAAATAAAGTAATTGTCTCGAGACACCCAATGCACACCATTGCATTTCAAGGAACCCCGTATGCCTTTAGGGTGTCTCGAGACACCCTAAAGGCATAAGGCCAAGTCAATATGATAGGAAGGGTCAAAGCCAATAAAACAATATATTGATTATGAACTTAACATGTCCCTTATAAAAATAGAACCTTAGAACCTAAGTGGGTAAGATAGAAATCCAACCACAACCACCTGAGTACACCTGAGTACAGGTGGGTAAGATAGCAATCCAACCATAACCACTTGGACTAGACCCATTGGACTAGACCAAATTGACATGGAATACCTTATAGTTTTTCATAAGGATACCAACATAATTATGTAATACCTTATAGTTTTTCGTAAGGATACCAACATAATTGTTAGAATGATAACCCAAACAACCCTAAGCTTTGGAACAATAATTATACAACTTTTGGAAATTGGAATTAGAATAAAGACCAATACCAATCAAGGAAGCTGTGGAATCATCTACAATATCATAATCTCCCACAACTGCAATATAGTAAATACAAAGGCAATTGTAGGTAATTTACTAAAGCAAATTGTAGGTAACGCACAACATATAAAGTGAAAACTTTTGGAAATTGGAATTAGAATAAAGACCAATACCAATCAAGGAAGTTGTGGAATCATCTGCAATATCATAATCTCCCACAACTGCAATATAGTAAATATAAATCTCCCACAACTGCAATATTTACTGTGCAATATAGTAAATACAAAGGCAATTGTAGGTAATTTACTAAAGGAAATTGTGGCTAACGCACAACATATAAAGTGAAAATTCTTGTTATTTTGTGACTATTGTGCTTCACATCCCATTAGTATAGCTCGCTCCTAGCCTTGACAATCATGATAAAAAGTTAATAAAACTATCATTGGATATGCACAATAAATTGCAACCTAGAAACAGGTTAATCACAATTTTGTTGTAAATGTGTTGTTTTATTATATTTAATAATTCGATGAACCAAGACCCAAGCCTATTAGGGTAATTGTAGGTAGGAAAGATCTCAAGTGGAAAAATAAAAGCAAAGAGAATTTCTATCCCTTTAGATGCATGAATAAGGGGTCGAAACAATGTCTTGTTGATGGTCATCTCAAGTTATATTCAAGGTCATCTCAACTTATATACTAGTTATTGATCTTGAACTTTCTTGAGACTACCAACTTGTTTGTATGAAATTGCATCTGATAAGCCTCAGTTGCTGCCCTTTCCTTATTGAAAATGCCCAGAGTTCCTTAATCAACCAAGTTCCTAGATTGAGTAAAGCACCCATACAGTTTCACATTGAATAAATTACACCAGGAAGAAGCAGTTCTATGGGAGGGATAGTGCGGATGTGTCGACGGTCATCGCGTGAAAGATGGGACCCAAATTTCGGTATGCGAAGGTAGGTTCATATGTCCATTGTGTTTTTCTGGGTGTTAGTAGGTAAGGTAGAGCCAGTGGAATTATATACTCCGCCGGGGAGCAAAGTGAATTAGAGAATTGAACTATACTCTTTTTCAAATCTACTTTTTGAACTTTCTTGAGACTACCAACTTAGATTTGCACCTATACCATGGGTTTTTCTTCAAATATTTCACATTCACATTCTAGATTTCATTTTTAACTTAGGATCTATTAATTTCTAGTTTTTGGTACCTTAAAAAATGTGTCCTGGTCTTGGGTGCACACATAGGAGAAGAAGGTGTACACATGGCATAAAAAGGTATAGTTGCAGGTACAAAGAAAAAACAATTCTTTTTTTCCAGAAGAAAAATAGTTGTTCCTTGGTATTCATTTGAATCAAAGGTAACTATTACAACACATAAGAGAACCTTCTCAATACCATAACATGTCCAATAGAGAAAGGTGCAAATCTCAGTCTCACAACGAGATACTGCCCACCAGCATTATAGCTGAATCAAAGACTCTTGCAGAAAGATACAATGAGATGTCAACTAACCAAAACTAATCCACAGAGATCAAGAAAACAAAGGAAAACATCCTAGCTCCATCCATACTTCAAAAGATGTCTACTAGAGAATACAAGAAGAACCCATACATGGCTTATCCAGGGAGGCACTCGTGAGAATGCCATAAAATTGAGACTAGGAGGAGAGCAAAGTCTGCCTCAAACATCTGAAAACATGTAAAATACTTATCCTGCCATACTCATGAAAAAAAAGACATCAAAGATGTCAAAAGGAGTAGGCTAAACTCATAGTTAAAAGAGTTGCATCGATTCATTCCCAACACACTCACCTTCAAAGAATTCAGTGAATTGTAAGTGGCCAGAGGCCAAAGAGAGTTCCTCCTTGGATAAGCCATCTTCCTTCTCATTGTATTCTATGTAAACATGAAGGAAATCAAGAGAGAGAAAGGATGATTTGAGTTTTTTGATATTTTGACACCATCCATCCAAATTGAGTGCTGAAAAAACAATTCAAAACTAGAGTTGTTAGAAAAAGTTTGTACTACTATAGAAGATAGGTCCATAATGCATATGTGGAAATATCAACAAATATGAACAACATTGACTTATGTGCAACATGATGGTCTATAGATGAGGGTGCATCAATATAACATACTAGGAGGAAACACATCAATGGCTATAGGAATCCAACAATGAGGGTTCATGCATGCATCAACCATAGAAAGGATAGGATAAGGTTATCCTTTGATTCCAATTCTAGGAGATTACATTCCATTTCTAAGTTAAGTAAACAACACTGCAATCAATTGTATGTGTTAGTTTCAATATACTAAGTAGTTTTCTAATTGTGGCTTTAAGTATAAATTCAATTAAGCACGTGCATGTACATAAGCATGTACATAAAGGTATAGTTCCTTAATAGCATACATGCCTTAGATCATATCCAGTGATCCTCCACTAGATCCCTATTATTGTTTTGATATTTTTTTCCAAAGACATGTATGATGCCTTGGGAACCCTATACTAGAGTGTGAATGTATCTAGGAAGATGCTCTTGAGGAACAAGCTCAACTCTACTCGCACAACCAAAATACATACAATAACAATCTATCTCAAGAAGATATCAAATTTGAGAGATCAAATTGTTGTAGCCAAGGCACAGCCGAGGACACATTCAAGGAGAATGATGTACTTCAATTTTCTCTTAATAGACTAAAGAATGGAGTAAGTGCATATCCAAGATATATATGGTTGGAAGAATTTACTTCTCTTAGTAGACTAAAGAATGGAGTTAGTTCATAGTGGCACAACTTTGTCCAAGATATATATGGTTGGAAGAATTTACTCAACTTCAAACAATTGCAAGATGATTTCATTGGAGAGGAAATGAGACTACAATAAGTCTCAACTAGTTATGAGAATGAGGATTATGTACTATATCTAACCCTCGTTGACAAGAGGAGAACAAGGGGTAAGAAAGGAGGACCCAAGAGCGATCATAAGAGAAAGAATGATGAAGTATTATATTCTTCATGTCGAAGGAAATAAATACTAAGAGTCATATCATGTGCTTTAGGTGTGACAAAAACAAACACTATGCTTCTTAGTGTCCTGAGAGGAACAAGGGGGAGGGCAAGTAGGAGCAGTTTGCAAGAAGTGCAGAAGCTTGAAGTGTGAATGAATCACTAGATACTACCTTCCCCTTGGTGTCATGAATTTCCTTGAACAAAGTTCGAAGTGTTGGATGATGTGTTGATAGTGGAGCTTCTACACATATGACTTATGACACAAAACATATTGGAAAAGTTTCAAGAAAAAGACGGAAGAATATGTGCGGAGTTAGGTGATGACGCCATGTATCTTATGAATGGATTAGGCTCCATATATTTCCAAATGCATTCAAGTGATTCTCTTGAGCTAAACTATGTCTTATATGTTCCTAAGATAATGAAGAGTCTCATTTCAGTTTCTTGTAGGACATAGAAATAGAACACTTTGCTTGGTAATTCAGTTTTTGGTACAAGTGCACACTTGGAACAAAAAAGGTGTTGGAACAAGTTTGTACTAGAAAAAGGTATAACAGGTATTGTAGGTCCAAACATGCACATGTTCCCATCTCAATAGGTTTAGTTTTTGGTACATATGCACACCTGGAAAAATAAGGTAGAGTTTTAAGTGCATACATAGAAAAAAAAAAGGTGTTGGAACAAGTTTGTACTAAAAAAAAGTATAATAGGTATTGTAGGTCCAAACATGCACATGTGCCCATCTCAATATATTTATACAACATTGATTTGCTCAAGCCACAGATAGAATTCGTTGTCAACTATGGTGCTCTTCTGCTACTCTAATATCCTACTTGAGAGATTTGGGCTCATGAGATTTTCACAGAGTTTCTCTGAGGATTTAACACTGAAAAGTTGTTGTGGTCCCTGATTGAGCTTGGGCTTGGCCAGTAACAGGGAAAATATATATTTTCCTTTTAGAAATTGAAAGATTTGCCCATCAGAAATGGAAGAATTTTTCCTAAAAGAACATAGTGCAAAATATTTATGAAATATTTGACAAAACCATATATATATATATATATATATATATATCGAAGCAATTATATATTATCTTGAACTCTGTTAATCGATATAAAATATGTCAAGCTGAAATGCAAATACAAAGATAAAAATTATAAAATGAAAGCAGTTTTTACCTTATATTTCCTTCCATGCAACAGCTTGGCCTGCTGTAGGGCTTCCCATTTTGCTCTAAGGAGACAAACCCTCTGCAAATGGTTTATTCATGTGCTTCTATTGTATTGTATTGTAGTGACGGGAATAGTGATGGTAACTGCAAACTGCTTTCAACACGAAGGTCCTCGTGATAATTGACACGAGTAGTGCATGCTTGGTATACGTGTCTTCTTGTTCCTTTATTTTTTATTTTCATAAACTTTATGTGGCATGGGCACACAAATTTAAGTAATTTGCTCCATGGCATTCTCCAGACCACTTTGCTTAATACTTGGGTTGGCCCTTTCCGGTATTTGGGCTGGTCTTCATGGATATACTAGATGTGTTCATCAATCATGCGTGGAATTATGAAGTAATAAGGTGCTCAATTCATTAACCATTCTAAAAAAACAAAGTGATTAATTTATCATTAATATTATCATTTAAAAAATATTGATATGAAATTATATCAAAATAAAAATATATTAAATTTTCAAACTAATTTACCCATTTTTGAATAATTAACAATCACAAGTTAAAAGGCTAACTCAGAGAGGTGAACCTTATTTCGCTCACAAGGTTTTCACATCTCTTGAAGCAAGTATGGGAGGGTCGTTGAATGAGGTTCTTGCGTCTTTTGAGACAAGTGCGGCTCTCATCCAATGGCCCTCCCGCACTTGCCTCAGGGGACGTGAAAAGCTTGACTATCGAATAATGTTCACCACCTCATAGAGTGAGGAAATGAAGTCATAAAACGTTAACAATCACACGTTAGAAGGCTAACTCGGGGGACGTGAGAAGCTTGACTATTGAATAATGTTCACCAACTCATAGAGTGAGGAAATGAAGTCATAAGACGTTAACAATCACACGTTAGAAGGCTAACTCGGGGGACGTGAGAAGCTTGACTATTGAATAATGTTCACCAACTCATAGAGTGAGGAAATGAAGTCATAAGACGTTAACAATCACACGTTAGAAGGCTAACTCGGGGGACGTGAGAAGCTTGACTATTGAATAATGTTCACCAACTCATAGAGTGAGGAAATGAAGTCATAAGACATTAACAATCACACGTTAGAAGGCTAGCTCGTAGAGTGAGGAAATGAACCCATAAGACGGCGGCGAACAATACTCTGCATGCAGCAGAGTATTTAATGCGACGGCGGCCGCATTGTCCGCCGTCGGATCCGTTCCAAAGAGCGATTCGACAGCGGATAGTGTGACCGTCGTCGCATTAAATACTCTGCTGCATGCAGAGTATTGCTCGCCCCATAAGACGTGAAGTATTAGATAATTAAGAATCACAAGTTAAAAAGCTTACTCATAAGACATGTGAAGTATTAGATAATTAATTATTAATAACTATAAATTTAAAGACTAAGTCAAAAGATATATGTCAAGTATTAAATATAATAACGATAAATACAATCTAATGATAATAATTTATTTTTAAGGTCACTCTGAAGTCAAACATCAATTTGGTGTATGACAGACAAGGAGGAGGGATCCTTCTTTGCAAAACAATATTACTACTAAAGTCTATAGTAGATTTGAACTTATATCCTCCTAGGAAAATACACATATTATTAACTCTTAAACCTACTCGAGTTGTACAATATAAACTAAAATATAAGCTTAAATACTGAGAATATACTACAATAATCTTACAAAACTTTAGGCTCTATGAACTTTAGGATTTTTAAGATCATATGGGAAATTTAGTAATAAAATACATTCATAGATTTAATTTTAATTATTTTATAACATTTCACTTTGCAATATAATATTTTATTGGATGATGGTTTAAAATAAATATGAAACAAAATACATTCATAATCTTAATTATCTGAGATTATTTTAATAGTGGTTTAAAACATTCTTAAATATCAAAACTTATTTGTTTGATTGACCAACTTAATGGTATGATGTAGTTAAATCTTCCTACATAAATAAATGCTTTTTTTTGTCTATCTTTATTCATATATTGCACTGTAATGTCACAACATCTAAAACCATCTGCACTAAACTGATTGCAGTAAGCTGACTCCCACTAAAGTGACTCCCATATACCAAATATGATGAGTGTTATATATGGAAAATATAAACATAACTTGAATTTAAGTGATAAATGAAAATTAGTGCTCAATTCTTTAAAAACTAGTTTCTGAATCCTGAATGAATTATTACCAACTGGTAACAACTTTAGGATCATCCCTATCTAGCATATATATTTGATTTTCTTTCTTAAGTCTCAAAGTAATAGTCATGTGCAATCCATGCCATTGCCCCTTGCAAGCTATAGTTAAATCATGGAATCAAAAGTCTAATTGAAGTTCGCAAACCCTTAATCACACCTTTGGTTAAATATTCAAGGGGATTTAGATAAATATATGAGGTGTACATGTGAGTTTTGAATGAGGTATTTTGTAAAATATCTTATATAAATAAATATTTTAGTAGTGTTTTACAAAATATAGCAATCCCTTGTAGTTGTAACAAACAACTCAAAGTTATATGCATCAATGTTGGCTCGGTTTTGATCTACAAATTTTTCATGATTTTCATTCAGGTTCCAATTCTTTCAAATGATTTGTTAAATCACCGTCCAAACACATTACAACTCTTCTTGTTGCTTGAACTAACTCAACTTGGTTGCTAGTTGCCACTCAAATATGTTCAATTTTAATGTCTTTGTTGATACTTTCCAAATGGCTAAAAGCATCTAAACAAAATAAAAAATAAGAAAAAGAATATAAGCATCAAAGGCTGCTACCGTGGTTTTGCTTTACAAATTTATAGAGGTTTGCTTACCTTCAAATAACCAAGAAGACACCACAATAAGCCGTACGTCAATTCAAAGCAAATGAAAGTAAAGGTTTACAATTTATTCTGAAACAACATGCAACGTTTGTGATGACTAACCTTGAAACTCACTGTCTTAGCAGATCTGTCATAGCGGAAAGAGGACTTGTAGATGGGAATCTCCAGTCACTAGTACAAGATCACAAGAGGAGTAGCACTAATCCACAAGGGATATGTCCATAAGTGGCCCTAGAACAAGGAAAGGGACGACACTTATCCTCTTGTGACCGGAGAGGCTGAGCTCCGATGTCAAGTGGCTCCAATCATTGTTGCATAACATCTACATGCCATTGTCGTTGCTCTCTTTGTTAGATAAGACACAAGAACTCGAAGGAAATGATTCTTTGTAGTAGGAAGCGATGGAAAGGAGAAGGAGGGGGACCAAATTTTCCCTCTCTGCTTCAGGGGTTATGAGCAACTGGGTATCCAACACGCCTCTGGAATAAGGATATCTGCAAACCATGGGGAAATTGGCTACATGCTTTAAGAAAGAACAACGAGCTGCTTGGGAGACTTTTATTCTCTAAGGTTGAGACTAACATTTAGAGAGGCATTGGAAGTGGCCCGCTCCATGAAGGCAACATATGTGTCTCTCTCCAGAGAGCCACTGTTTTTTTTTGCGTAAAAGTCGAGCTTGTCTTTGACCACCATGCGGTCTAGCTATGGGACATACAGCTGATTAGTGTTTCTACGAGCAGGAACGCTTAAGACGAAGTTGTTACGGATAAGGATCAAATGTACGAGCTAGAGGAATGTCTTCTTGATCTCTTTCTCAACGATGCACTCGTCCAAATTGATGACCTCGCGAAGTTAAGGTCAACTAGGGTTCAAGTCTCCAACTTCTCACCCTAGGCAGTCTTGGAGAATTCTTGGATGGAAATCAAGGTCACACCGTCAGGATTCAAGTGTTTCTTAAAGGCCAAGGCCGTCGGTGACTGTTCGTTGTGGGAAAAAACTTCTGAACGCCGTCTCTTCTTATCTTCCAAGGTTGCAAACAAAGTCTGCGCGTTCAAAGTCGAAACTTCACGAACACGACCCCCGCAGGTTCAAAGTAGAAACTTCACCGACATGATACACGACATGAGATAGGCAGTTAATCGATAAGAACATGTCACAAAAACATGTGACAAAAGATGATTGGAAAGACTCTGAGAAATGAGAAATATGTTATAATGGGAAACAATGTGTTCATTGAATAAAAGCCTTCGACTTAAATATAATATAATATTATTTAATACACTTTATAATCTTATAAAGTATTATAATATTTTAGTATATTTATAATATTTATAATACTTTTTAATATTATATAATATTATAATAGTATATTATATTTACGTGGAAGGCGTTTATTCAATGAACACATTGTATCCCCACTGTAGCAGATTGCCCATCGATTTTCCCAATCACTTTTAACAGATTCTTTGTCCATGTATATTTTATATCTTATAATACTAGCAATTGTACCCAGGGGTGCAATAAAAGAATGTCGTCTTGCAAGCAAACCAAGGGGATGTTTATATACATAGAAAGAAACAGAATTAGAAGTCTTGAAGTAGAAAGTGTAGCTAAAAAAAAATGTTTATATGTTACAATAGATTGAAAATCGATTGAAAGTAAAAGTTAAAAATCCGAATGTTAGTTAATGTAGTGATTATGTTACAATGAAGAAACAATGTATGTATGCACTAAATAAATAAAAATAAATTATTTGAATGGAGTGTTAGTTTGTGTAGTTCTTATGTTACAATCAAGAAACATTGAAAAAATTAATGGTTCTATCTATTAATTAAATAAAAAGAAAAGATGTATACATTTATTAAATGTGCATCATGAATATGGAATCCATAACCACATTAAGATGTGGTATCCCTAACTTTTAATTCTACTAATATAAAAGATAGGTAGGTAAATGGAGATCTTTGCAAAATATATAAAGTAAAAAAACTAAAAACTTAAAAAGGTTCTAAATATCTAGAAAAAAGGAAAACTAAATTTTTAATAAAAAAGATATATAAAATTATGGAAAAGGGAAGTAGTTATAATATGTGTTTGTATAATTGTTTGGAGTATTGAAATGAATTGATATACATTTCGCTCCTCCTACATTAAATTTTTTTGATGTGAGTACATATATGTGAAGGGGATATGAACATTTAGAAGAAAGAATTTGTAACTTACAATTGTACCCAAGGGCGCATAGACAATAAGAAAGAGAATTAAAAATGTTGAATGATAAAATTTATCATTATATTATTGACATAAATGGCCATTACATTATCTACATTTCAAAAGTAATCATAAAAAGTTTTGTTGGATCAACCAAATGACAATGGATTCACAGTATATGTTACAATCATGGATACATTTCTTCAATGTGTTTCATAAAAAAGGAATTCATAACAATAAATTAAAAACATCTAGTAATGATTCATAAAAATATTAATTGTTTGTCAAATTGTTTTGAGAAATGAAAAAAATCATATACAATTTAGATCCTCGTACACTATAATGGTATGATGCAAGTACATATATGAAAATGAAAAACAGAACATTGATATGTAGATTACAAGAAGAACTTTGCAGGTTGTGGAGTAGTAGATACTGCACATGACAAGTAGAGAAGTAGTTAGGTGGAAGGAAGAGTTTAGAGTTAGCTTGAAAGGAATTAAAGTGAAATGAAAGAGTGGAAGAAGAGAAGTACATACATATATAGCGTAGTTAAGGGAGCTCCATTGAATGTAGCAATGTCTCTGCATTTTTCCTTACATTGACATGTGGATTATCTTGCATACGTTTGTAACGATCATAGGAAAATGCTGGGGAGATGTGAAGATCCGTAAGTGAGGGTACTCTAGAGAGTGCAGTAAAGGTCAAACCTTGACGCTCCATTGTGCCAATGTCTATTGTAGCCTTAGGTAATGTCATGCCTTGAGATTTATGTATTGTTAATGCCCATGCCATTTTTAGTGGGACTTGAGTTCGACCCCCCCTTTTTATAGCTGGAATTGGTAGAAAAGTAGGATTGTTGGTATCCCATGCTGGACCAATGTACTTTTGGAAGTTAACAACAACAAATGTGGGAAGTTGTGGAGGAAGAAGATCCGATTTATAGAAAATATCAACAACTTGGCGCAACGATCCATTAACCAGGCCTGCTGAAACCCATAAGTTAGATGTAAGCATTACTCGTTGACCAGGGCAAAGCAAGACATCAGGCTCTAGTTGGTCATCTTCAATTTGAGACATAGCATTGTTGTTTATGTGCTCAGCAATAGAAAGTGCTATTGGAATTTGTAAAGACTTGAGCCTATGTAGATTATGAAGCAAAGCTTGTCGGTTGGTTGCAAATAAGTGCATGGAGCCTTTGAATGCAGATAACTCATCCATAGAAAGGAAGGAGTCTGTTCTGGACATGAGAAGATTCCAATCCTCTGTAGTAGGTGTTGCATTTCTGATGTTGGTAAGAAGCTTCCTGAAGGTGATTTGTCATGGGTCATTTCCTTGCTGGCGAAAAACAGTTGAAAGTGTGACAACTGTGGTGAAGTTGTGCCAAAGTGCAGAACCATGGGAAGACACTGCATACAAAGGAATGTCCATAACTGGTGGTAATTGGGCAAGGTCTCCGATAAGAATGATTGAGCAACCACCAAAAGAGATGTTCTTATGGCGAGGGAATGCTTCACGGAGGCGTTCATCAATCTGGGTTAAAAGTGTTGGGCCTAGGAAGCTCATTTCATCAATGAGAATGTAGTGGATATGCTGAAGTTCATGTTGGAGGTTAGAAAGTGAATTCCCTTCCAAAGGCATGAAATTTTTTATAGGAATATGAAGGGCTGAATGGATAGTAGATGCTTGGATGTTGAATGCTGCGACGCCAATAGGGGCAAGTAGCAATATTGGGGAATGATTGAAGTTATTGGACAAGGAAAGGGATTCTCTGATGCAGCGAATGAAGAATGATTTGCCAGTGCCAGCAGTTCCTTGTACAACCATTCGGAGTGAAGTACTTGTTTGGATGTTTGCGGAGTGATTCATGATAATGGAGTGGGCTTTCATTTGAGTTGGGGACAATGTCATAGAATTTGGTGTGTTAGAGTAGGGTGCTTGAGGGAGAGGGTGTTCTGAGCAATTATTTTGAATGAAGTCAATGGCAAGCTCTTGCAAGTCTAGGGGGATGTTTGTATCATGCCAATTATGGTTTTTGTCAAAGTCACGACGACCAAGGATGTCCGGGTCACTTAATTGCATGTCATTGGTAGGGTGTAGTTGGGAGAGCAATTCCCATTCATCTAATTGCATGGGTTGTGGGTATTGCAAATTGTCAGTAACCATGGTGTCTTCTGGTAAGGAAGTGGGGTCAATTGGTTTCCTATCAACATGCCAAGGATTGTAGGTCAAACTAAGTGCTTCCCAGTTTTGAACAATTGCATCGTCGGAAGAACCAATGTCAAGAGGTATATTGCGGAAAGGATTGTATAGCATGAGCTCAGTTCTGTAGAAATCAATGAAAAGGGGTGTATCTATGGAGGGGACAGAATAGTAACGGGGAAGAACATGGACGATGGCGGGGGGATATCTTCGTTTCCATTTGTCATTTTTTCGATGAGCATTATATGAGAAAGATCTTCTAGCTTCAATGAGAGATACAGAATGAAGAGAGGATGGGCGGGAAAGGTAGGCAGCTATGAAGTTATGTGATGTGAAGGAGGTGGGAATGTCTAAAGAAACACGTTTGAAAGTTTTACGGTTGACATTGAGGGATAACAAAATACGGCTACAAAATGTGAGAGGAAGTTTTTGCAACATATGCCATGTTTCTTGGGCTCCGATGTCACGATCAACAAGTGTTTCTGAAAGGAATTTTTGAACAGCAACAATGGAAGGGTCAAGAAGTGGTGCAACATGGACAATTCGTCGAAGCATTTGGTGAAAGCTTTCAGATTTTGTTTCTGATTTAGCTGCATACTTAGCAATGTATTTTTGAATGGCATGTATGTCGAGCACTGGTTGACAATCAACATTTCCACGCCATATTGATAGGATTGAAGGGATATGGCTATTCAAACGATCATCATTGCGAGTTGGTTTGTATGTTTTTTTGCCATTGGAATCAATGAACAGGGAAGAAGAGTTTTGAAGAGCCCATGGAGAATTATAACGACATGTGTAGGACGAGCCCTTTTTGCGGAGGCATGTATTTGATGTGCATTTTATGTGTCGTTGGATGCAGTTGAGTAGTTCTGTATAGTCTTGAAAATGGTTTTTTTTTTTGAATGTCGATAGTAGATAACATGCATGGATCAAGCAAATCAGAGTGGGGTAGGAAGGGGCCTTGTTGGGGGTTATCTTGTGTGTTCGAAGTAGAAATGAATTGATCAAAGAATTCCTTAGCATTATGAACCTCAGTTGCATTCTCCCAGTCAAGCGTCTTCATATCAGGTGCATTTGGTAGCCACATGAATCCGTGAATATGTGCAGAGCCTCTACTTTGCCATTCATACCTATGCATGAAATATGTGTTAGTAATATGCGGGAGAAGAAAAAAAAGGAAAATTGAAATGTTATTGGAAGAAGGGATAAGAAGCTTTACCTATACCATAAATCGTTTGCGTGGAGGTGTTTAAGCAAGACCTCTTCACGAAATATTGTGAACCTGTGGTGCATGTAGCGCGATGCAAGATGAGGGTTGGAGATGATATTTTGTATTCTCCATTGTTGGTGCTTGGCAAAAGAAGTTGGTGGTGTCCCAGGCATGACTGCATGTAGGTCAGGCCACTTAGTGTCGGCTGCACTTAAAGTGAAGAAAAAAGTTGGGCATCCAAGTTGGGAAATCATATCTGTCAATTCATTTTTTGATTTGTGCCAAAAATACCATGTTCCACGGAGTGATGCCCCAAAACGCATGATTTGATCTGGAAGGTTGTTAGAAGGAGTTTGTTCCAAGCAGGTGTTGAGTTCAGAGATGGTTGTGGGGAAGTTGTCTTCAATGTTTTTTTTATATAGACTGCTGCTATTGATTGGCTACGATGGCGCATGATGAGATTGTAAAGGTAGTAGGTGAAGCGTGGGTGGCTACCGAACCTGTTATCATGGTATCGAATAAGGTGCAATGCATATTTGTGGAGATCAATTGATTTAAAATGCGGTTGTTTGAACATGGCTGTGCCTTGGGGGAAAAGGGATGGAAATGCCATTGAGAAAAGGCCCTCTGTATTTTATTCATTGACAGGTGAAAAACCTATAGGTGGCCAATCCATTGAATTTGTTGGAGATGAAGAAGCCGTTTGCAAGAAGGTTCTAATTTGCTGGAATTCTGTGTCTGTATTGGGTAGAATATTAGCAAAGGATGAAGTTTGTTGGGAGTATGGCTCTGAAATGTCAGGGTGATAAGGGTTAACATCTTCAGCAGGAAAACTTGAATTAGGGGCAGTGGAGTGTGAATGTCGAAGAGAAGCTGAAACATTTGTGGGGGGAATTGGCAAAGCCATAATTGCACGTTGGTCAAGTTGTACATCTTTATAGTAAGGGTCATGTGAAATCTCGTATTCCAAGGCAGCAAGAACATGGGTTCTACTGACAATGCAATCATAGGATTGATTGTTGAAGGTTTTACGAGTGACAACTAAAATGTCTAAGTCTTCAACACGTCGAGGCAAAAAACTGAGTATGGTTGAAATGCCTTGTGGAAAGCTTATTGTATGGCCACTATATTTGTATTGTCCACCACGAGCATGGGTAACTTGCAATATTGGGTTGACACGTGAAATGAGCATTTCTTCAACTTGTGTAAGGATGGATAGAACAAGGGGTTGTTCACCAGGGTACATGTTGTTCCAGAGGGAGAAGCGGTGGCCATTTTTTTCAGAACAACATCTAGAACAAGTATGTTCGCCATTTAAATAGCGGAAGTGGAGGCCAGGATAAGATTCTTTACAGATTGAACAAACATGGATGGATTGTAGGTTATCTAGCTTTAAGCGAAAGCATTGATTTGTTTGAGATATGAAATTTTCATTGAAGGAATGCACGGCTATGTTGGGTTGAGGAATGGTATTTTGGATGGTTGGGGAAGAGGTTGTTTGAGAAGCGAAAGGGTAGTCTAATGATGGAAGATGGTCAGTATGAACATGTGAAGTTGTAGCTTCGGTTTGAATGGAGGGAAGTAGGATTGTTTTGTTGTGGTTTGAAAATGGAAGGCTACGATTTGAAAGATTGGATGTTGTAGGAGTTGGAGTGGGAATATTAGACTCTACCATATGGATGGAGAGGGCATATTTTTTTTGTTGGTAAATATGTCTCCTATGTGCATTTATGCGGTCTTTGTTAACAAAATGATAGGCATGTGCACGCTCTTTCTTGGACGGAGGAGACATATCGAAAGTAAGATGAGGATTGAAGGCACCTGGATGTGATTAAGAAAACAAGAAACACCATGTTATATGTAAGACATGTAAAAGACATTGAAATTGCATGTTTTTCATGTACATTCTAAAGAAACGAGATGTTATATTTAGGACATAGTAATATATTTTGTCAAGGTACATAAAGGGACTTAGAAATTCTAAATTTTTCATGGACATTCTAAATAAACAAGATGTACTATGTAGGACATGGTAATTTCTGTTTTCAAGGTACATAAAGGGATGCAAAGTGCTTGAAGAAAGAAAAAAAAATAATATGAAAACATGGCTAGATAAATGAAGTAAATCAATGACATGTAAAGAGAAGCATTTGTTGATAAATTACGTATTAGTATTTTTTTTTTCAATGTACCTTAAAAAAATAATATTGAAATTATTGTAAGTGGAAAAAAGAACTAAAAAGTGTGCCGATATTAAATGTGTCTAGTTGGAATAGTGTATAAATGACTACCAAAAGCAATTCAATTTTCATAAAACTGATTGCATTTAAATAAAATGAGAAAAAAATAAATATACAAGGAATATGTAGGAAAGCATTGTAAGTGACTGAAAGCATTTTAAGTAGGTAAATGCAGGAAGGAAAAAATAAAAATTGATATACCACTAAAATACAAATTGGAAATGTATGTTTTTTGACATATAAAGAAGTGCATGTGTTAAAATGACATATTAGAACATGAAAAAAGTAATATTAACATTGAACACATTTAATAAAGAGAACAAATTTACAGTAGAGGCAAACT
>LPNX010740664.1:274957-303922 GCA_001517045.1 Pseudotsuga menziesii | reverse complement strand
TTTTTATTTCTTTAGTAGATAGATCCATAGATTTATTGCTTGATTGTAACATAAGAACTACAAAAACTAACAATCCATTGTCATTTGGATTAGAGAAGAATCATTTTCATGATTACTTTTGAAATGCGGATAATGTAATGGTCAATTATGTGAGGAATATAATGTCTTTAAAATATTTTATCTAAACTTCAAATTGTCTTCCTTGTTGTATATGTCTACATCTCCTTGCTTAACTTGCTTTGACATACTCTCCGTTTAATTGGGAAAATCAAAAAGTTTGAAAATTGAGTTTTTAGATATTTTTAAAAGTGAAAATATAATATATAAGGATATGTTTTAATATTATTTAAAAAATGAAATTGGATTTTATAGAAATAGTTTTTAAATTAGTTTAAAGTTTAGGCATAACTTTTAGTTAATAAAGTTGTATGTTGTTTAATGACTTAACAAAATGTAATGATAAAAGAACTACTTGGTTAATGACATAAAAATATGATGATTTATAGTCTATCATTTATATGGGTTCAATTTATTTATTTTTTTGAGCACAGGTCTTTAAGTAAACCAATAAACTTAATTTGGTATAAAAGCTAAAAGCTATAATGAAGGAGGTCTTCTCTATGTATATTTTACTATGTTTATGTCTATTTTTGCATTAGAGGTAATCTATATGTAACATTTAATTGTTATTAGCAATAGAAAATTAGAGGTAGTGCCTTTGTATAATTTACTTGTTATTAGCAATAGAATTTATCTCAAAAATTATATTCTCGGTGTAGCCTCCAAGCTTCACATGAGGTCACAAAACATAAATTAGTTAGGTAGGATTGATTGGGCTAGGCATCCATTAATGCCCTCCAATCTACTTTCATTAGGTATATTTTGAAACATAGCATTGTTGACTTATAGGGTGCTTTATAAATCCTGCTATAAGCAAGTGTTAAAAGAAAACCCGGATCAGAAGTGCACCGTGCCCAAGGAGGCTAAAGCCGAGGTATAGTTGCCCTGCTCTCCCCTACAAGTCACCCAACTCGTTGTAGGGAGACGACACTATACCGTACAGGCCAAACCACTGATCCACACTTGACGCAAGGTATCTTAGTGGCCAAAGTTAGGAAATCACCAAGGAGCACTTGTGGGTGCAATTGACTCCTGAAGTCAGCTATTGCCGTTGGGAGGTGTTGCCAAGTCTTCTAGATTGGAACATTTGCCCCATCGCCAGTAGAACTGCCTCTTTGTTACCTTCACTAGTCAATTGGTGTGTGGACTCCATTGTCACCGTCAATTGTGCTTTTAGAAGGCCCAGTTACAAATCCGCGCAAAAACCATAAGCTCTTGTAGGAATTTGACACTTTTTTTTATTTATATATTCAAGCTACCTAACTCATGATTAAACATAACCTACATTTTGTGACTCTTTCACTAAACCAACTTTGAACATATCACTCACTTGTTGCACCTTTTACACTTATTTTCCTTTATAACTACAAACTAACTAAGTGATCATTAAACATAGCCTACAATCTTGTGACTCTTTCACTAAACCAACTTTCCACATATCACACACTATTTGCACCTTATTGCATTTTTTTTTGCTCACATGTTACATTATTTTGGCTGCCTTCACTCACTCATCTACTGCAATGTCCACAGAAGAAAATGTCTTTTTTATTTAAACCCCTTCCTTTTTCTTTGTTTAGACAAAATCATAATTTCATGGAATAATATGCTTTTATATTTTCTTTATTGTATCAATTTGTAAATATTGCTTATCACACTGCATTCCCAAGATTGCCTTGATTTATTTCAATGGTTTCTAATTTTAGGAAATAAATGCTTGTTGTTCCTGATCATATTTCTAATTATTAGAAACACCTATTTCCCCCTTTTTTTACTTTCCCCTTACACCTAACTTCGGTTTTTTTTGCTTGTTCCTTCCAGGTAACAAATAATGGCAACCCCTTTGACCGAACATGCCATTGAATTACTACTTGCACTAACCTCCGACATGCAACCGTTCCTACAAATATTTGCTGTGGAACAAGTCAAATCTATTCGCACCTCAACCATACGATACCGAACAACAATCTCTAATGGGACACACATGCACCACACCATGCTTCCATCAAAATTCAATTCTCTCATCGCTTCTGGAATACTTCAACAAGGGTCTATTATACTTCACTAACCAAAAAGGTCCTGGGAAGGTATTCGGCTTTGACTTTATTGATAAGGATGGGGGTGAAATACACATCACTTGCTTTAATGATTCTGCAGATGTTTTTTATGATCAAGTGCTTCTTGGCCATGTCTACCTCAATTCCAAAGGCACTATCAAACCAACAAACAAGATGTATAGCCATCTTACAAATGAATGGGAAATCTTCTTGCAACCAAGATCCATTGTTCAACATTTTCCACTAGAAACCATTGTGCTTCCACAAATGCATTTCAACTTCAAAACTATTAAAGATATCAAGTCATCTCCTGTCAACTCCATTGTTGACATCATTGGTGTTGTCACAAACACTTCCCCTGCTGCCCCTATACATAGGAAAGATGGTTCAAAAACTATTAAAAAAACAATCCATAGAACGGACAACTCAGGTTTTAGCATGGATGTTACTTTGTGGGGAGAACATTGTCATGTAGAAGGCCAAGAGCTATCTACGTTGCGCTCTGAAAATGCCCACCCTGTGCTTGCAATCAAGGGAGCTCGTGTAGCCGAGTTTAATGGAAAGACAGTTGGGACTACATCCAAATCCATAGTTATCATAAACCCAGATATACCAGAAAAGCACAAACTCAGCCAATGGTCTGAAAAGGAGGGCTTCCATACTTCCTCCCCGTCCTTAACTACACGATATCCAACTTCTCCTAACCAGATAAAAAACAAACGAACCCTTCTTGAAGTTCAAAACATTCTTCCTTCTAAAAGAGCTGAATGGGTTTCCGTAAAGGCTACATAACACATATTGATGCTGACAACTTCTACTACCTTGCTTACCCTTTAATTTTTGATTCAAAACAATGCATGAAAAAAATCATCAAGAATTCTACCAATGGTTGGCATTGTCCCAAATGTGAGGTTGACTTGTCTGATTGTGACTACAGGTATTTATTGAAACTGAAACTTCAAGATCACACTACCTCTCTTGAATCAGTTGTCGCGTTCGAGGATGCATCCACTGAACTCCTTGGTATCGCTGCAAAGGACCTGCACTTACTTTCTTCTGATCCTTCCGCCATCAGGGAAATTTTCTCTAAGGTTGAATGCACACAATTTCTACTCACACTTTCCATTAAAATGGAAACATTTAAAGACAAGCCTCAATTGAAGGTCATCATCATGCACTCTGAACATGTTGACTTTGTGGCAGCTAACAACTTACTACTCCTTCAAATAGCCAAAATGGGGCAAGCATAGAAGGCATTTTGGAAAAATAAAATGCCTTGGTTTTTGTAATAGTTTAACTTTATCTATTTTTCCTACAAACCTTTGCCATACATGCAAAGAAAAAATTTCCATTCTGCATTACTATAGCTACAATTTCTACACTTGAAGCTACTCTTATATATTGCTTTTTACTTCGTATCTTATATACATATACAAAAACATTTCCAAGTTTGCCTCTACTGTAAATTTGTTCTCTTTATTAAGTGTGTTCAATGTTAATATTAGTTTTTTCATGTTCTAATAATCTTTATTAAATGTGTTCAATGTTAATATTAGTTTTTTCATGTTCTAATATGTCATTTTAACACATGCACTTCTTTATATGTTAAAAAACATACATTTCGTATTTGTATTTTAGTGGTATATCATTTTTTATTTTTTCCTTCCTGCATTTACCTACTTAAAATGCTTTCAGTCACTTACAATGCTTTCCTACATATTCCTTGTATATTTATTTTTTTCTCATTTTATTTAAATGCAATCACTTTTATGAAAATTTAATTGCTTTTGGTAGTCAATTATACACTATTCCAACTACACACATTTAATATCGGCACACTTTTTAGTTCTTTTTTCCACTTACAATAATTTCAATGTTTTTTTTAAGGTACATTGAAAAAAAAAATACTAATACATAATTTATCAACAAATGCTTCTCTTTACATGTCATTGATTTACTTCATTTATCTAGCCATGTTTTCATATTATTTTTTCTTTTTTCTTTCTTCAAGCACTTTGCATCCCTTTATGTACCTTGAAAACAGAAATTACCATGTCCTACATAGTACATCTTGTTTATTTAGAATGTCCATGAAAAATTTAGAATTTCTAAGTCTCTTTATATGTCTTACATATAATCCCTTTATGTACCTTGACAAAATATATTACTATGTCCTACATATAACATCTCGTTTCTTTAGAATGTACATGAAAAACATGCAATTTCAATGTCTTTTACATGTCTTACATATAACATGGTGTTTCTTGTTTTCTTAATCACATCCAGGTGCCTTCAATCCTCATCTTACTTTCGATATGTCTCCTCCATCCAAAAAAGAGCGTGCACATGCCTATCATTTTGATAACAAAGACCGCATAAATGCACATAGGAGACATATTTACCAACAAAAAAAAGATGCCCTCTCCATCCATATGGTAGAGTCTAATATTCCCACTCCAACTCCTACAACATCCAATCTTTCAAATCGTAGCCTTCCTTTTTCAAACCACAACAAAACAATCCTACTTCCCTCCATTCAAACCAAAGCTACAACTTCACATGTTCATACTGACCATCTTCCATCATTAGACTACCATTCCACTTCTCAAACAACCTCTTCCCCAACCATCCAAAATACCATTCCTCAACCCAACATAGCCGCGCATTCCTTCAATGAAAATTTCATATCTCAAACAAATCAATGCTTTCGCTTAAAGCTAGATAACCTACAATCCATCCATGTTTGTTCAATCTGTAAAGAATCTTATCCTGGCCTCCACTTCCGCTATTTAAATGGCGAACATACTTGTTCTAGATGTTGTTCTGAAAAAAAATGGCCACCACTTCTCCCTCTGGAACAACATGGACCCTGGTAAACAACCCCTTGTTCTATCCATCCTTACACAAGTTGAAGAAATGCTCATTTCACATGTCAACCCAATATTGCAAGTTACCCATGCTCGTGGTGGACAATACAAATATAGTGGCCATACAATAAGCTTTCCACAAGACATTTCAACCATACTCAGTTTTTTGCCTCGACGTGTTGAAGACTTAGACATTTTAGTTGTCACTCGTAAAACCTTCAAGAATCAATCCTATGATTGCATTGTCAGTAGATCCCATGTTCTTGCTGCCTTGGAATACAAGATTTCACATGACCCTTACTATAAAGATGTACAACTTGACCAACGTGCAATTATGGCTTTGCCAATTCCCCCCACAAATGTTTCCGCTTCTCTTCGACATTCACACTCCACTGCCCCTGATTCAAGTTTTCCTGCTGAAGATGTTAACCCTTATCACCCTAACATTTCAGAGCCATACTCCCAACAAACTTCATCCTTTGCTAATATTCTACCCAATACAGACACAGAATTCCAGCAAATCAGAACCTTCTTGCAAACGGCTTCTTCATCTCCAACAAATTCAATGGATTGGCCACCTATAGGTTTGTCACCTGTCAATGAATACAATACAAAGGGCCTTTTCTCAATGGAATTTCCATCCCTCTTCCCCCAAGGCACAGCCATGTTCAAACAACCGCATTTTAAATCAATTAATCTCCACAAATATGCATTGCACCTTATTCGATACCATGATAACAGGTTCGGTAGCCACCCACGCTTCACCTACTACCTTTACAATCTCATCATGCGCCATCGTAGCCAATCAATAGCAGCAGTCTATATTAAAAAAAACATTGAAGACAACTTCCCCACAACCATCTCTGAACTCAACACCCGCTTGGAACAAACTCCTTCTGACAACCTTCCAGATCAAATCATGCGTTTTGGGGCATCACTCCGTGGAACACGGTCTTTTTGGCACAAATAAAAAAACGAATTGACAAATATGATTTCCCAACTTGGATGCCCAACTGTTTTCTTCACTTTAAGTGCAGCCGACACTAAGTGGCCTGACCTACATGCAGTCATGCCTGGGACACCACCAACCTCTTTTGCCAAGCACCAACAATGGAGAATACAAAATATCATCTCCAACCCTCATCTTGCATCGCTCTACATGCACCACATGTTCACAATATTTCGTGAAGAGGTCTTGCTTAAACACCTCCACGCAAACGATTTATGGTATAGGTAAAGCTTCTCATCCCTTCTTCCAATAACATTTCAATTTTCCTTTTTTTTTCTTCTCCCACATATTACTAACACATATTTCATGCATAGGTATGAATGGCAAAGTAGAGGCTCTGCACATATTCACGGATTCATGTGGCCACCAAATGCACCTGATATGAAGACGCTTGACTAGGAGAATGCAACTGAGGTTCATAATGCTAAGGACTTCTTTGATCAATTCATTTCTACTTGGAACACACGAGATAACCCCCAACAAGGCCCCTTCCTGCCCCAGTCTGATTTGCTTGATCCATGCCTGTTATCTACTGCCGACATTCAAAAAAAAAGCCTTTTCAAGACTATACAGAACTACTCAACTGCATCCAACGACACACAAAATGCACATCAAATACATGCCTCCGAAAAAAGGGCTCTTCCTACACATGTCGTTATAATTCTCCATGGGCTCTTCAAAACTCTTCTTCCCTGTTCATTGATTCCGATGGCAAAAAAACCTACAAACCAGCTCGCAATGATGATCGTTTGAATAGCCATATCCCTTCAATCCTATCAATATGGCGTGGAAATGTTGATTATCAACCAGTGCTCGACATACATGCCGTTCAAAAATACATTGCTAAGTATGCAGCTAAATCAAAAACAAAATCTGAAAGCTTTCACCAAATGCTTCGACGAATTGTCCATGCTGCACCACTTCTTGACCCTTCCATTGTTGCTGTACAAAAATTCCTTTCAGAAATACTTGTTGATCGTGACATTGGAGCCCAAGAAACATGCCATATGTTGCAAAAACTTCCTCTCACATTTAGTAGCCGTACTTTCTTATCCCTTAATGTCAACCGTAGAACTTTTAAACGTGTTTCTTTAGACATTCCCACCTCCTTCACATCACATAACTTCATAGCTGCCTACCTTTCCCGCCCATCCGCTCTTCATTCTGTATCTCTCATTGAAGCTGCAAGATCTTTCTCATATAATGCTCATCGCAAAAATGACAAATGGAAACGAAGATATCCCCCCGCCATTGTCCGTGTTCTTCCCCGTTACTATTCAGTCCCCTCCATAGATACACCCCTTTTCATTGATTTCTGCAGAACTGAGCTCATGCTATACAAACCTTTCCGCAATATACCTCTCGACATTGGTGCTTCCGACGATGCAATTGTTCAAAACTGGGAAGCACTTAGTTTGACCTACAATCCTTGGCATGTTGATAGGAAACCAATTGACCCCACTTCCTTACCAGAAGACACCATGGTTGCTGACAATTTGCAATACCCACAACCCATGCAATTAGATGAATGGGAATTGCTCTCCCAACTACAACCTACCAATGACATGCAATTAAGTGACCTGGACATCCTTGGTCGTCGCGACTTTGACAAAACCATAATTGGCATGATACAAACATCCCCCTCTACTTGCAAGAGCTTGCCATTGACTTCATTCAAAATAATCGCAATGAACACCCTCTCCCTCAAGCACCCTACTCTAATACACCAAATTCTATGACATTGTCCCCAACTCAAATGAAATCCCACTCCATTATCATGAATCACTCCGCAAACATCCAAACAAGTCCTCCACTCCGAATGGTTGTGCAAGGAACTGCTGGCACTGGCAAATCATTCTTCATTCGCTGCATCAGAGAATCCCTTTCCTTATCCAATAACCTCAATCATTCCCCAATCTTGCTACTTGCCCCTATTGGCGTCGCAGCATTCAACATCCAAGCATCTACTATCCATTCAGCCCTTCATATTCCTATAAAAAATTTCATGCCTTTGGAAGGGAATTCACTTTCTAACCTCCAACATGAACTTCAACATATCCACTACATTCTCATTGATGAAATGAGCTTCCTAGGCCCAACACTTTTAACCCAGATTGATGAATGCCTCCGTGAAGCATTCCCTCACCATAAGAACATGTCTTTTGGTGGTTGCTCAATCATTCTTGTCGGAGACCTTGCCCAATTACCACCAGTTATGGACATTCCTTTGTATGCAGGGTCTTCCCATGCTTCTTCATTTTGGCACAATTTCACCACAGTTGTCACACTTTCAACTGTTTTTCTCCAGCAAGGAAATGACCCATCACAAGTCACCTTCATGAAGCTTCTTACCAACATCAGAAATGCAACACCTACTACAAAGGATTGGAAGCTTCTCATGTCCAGAACAGACTCCTTCCTTTCTATGGATGAGTTATCTGCATTCAAAGGCTCCATGCACTTATTTGCAACCAACAAACAAGCTTCGCTTCATAATCTACATATGCTCAAGTCTTTACAAATTCCAATAGCACTTTCTATTGCTGAGCACATAAACAACAATGGTACGTCTCAAATTGAAGATGACCAACTAGAGCCTGTTGTCTTGCTTTGCCCTGGTCAACAAGTAATGCTTACATCTCACTTATGGGTTTCAGCAGGCCTGGTTAATGGATCGCTGGGCCAAGTTGTTGATATTTTCTATAAATCGGATCTTCTTCCTCGACAACTTCCCACATTTGTTGTTGTTAACTTCCAAAAATACATTGGTCCAGCATGGGATACCAACAATCCAACTTTTCTACCAATTCCAGCTATACAAAGTGGGGGTCAAACTCAAGTCCCACTAAAAATGGCATGGGCATTAACAATACATAAATCTCAAGGCATGACATTACCTAAGGCTACAATAGACATTGGCACAACGGAGCGTCAAGGTTTGACCTTTACTGCACTCTCTAGAGTACCCTCACTTACGGATCTTCACATCTCCCCAGCATTTTCCTATGATCGTTACAAACGTATGCAAGATAATCCACATGTAAATGTAAGGAAAAATGCAAATACATTGCTACATTCAATGGAGCTCCCTTAACTACGCTATACTTGTTGTGTCCAGTATCTACTACTATACAACCTGCAAAGTTCTTGTTGTAATCTACATATCAATGTTCTGGTTTTCATTTACATATATGTACTTGCATCATAACATTATATTGTACGTGGATCTAAATGTATATGAATTACTTCATTTCTCAAAACAATTTGACAAACAATTACTATTTTTATGAATCATAACTAGCTGTTTTTAATTTATTGTTATGAATTCCTTATTTATGAAACACATTGAAGAAATGTATCCATGATTGTAACATATACTATGTATCCATTGTCATTTGGTTCATCCAACAAAAGTTTTTATGGTTACTTTTGAAATGTAGATAATGTAATGGCCATTTTTGTCAATAATATAATGATAAATTTTATCATTCGACACTTTTAATTCTCTTTCTTATTGTCTATGCACCCTTGGGTACAATTGTAAGTTACAAATTCTTTCTTCTAAATGTTCATATCCCCTTCACATATATGTACTCACATCAAAAAAAATTAATGTAGGAGGAGCGAAATGTATATCAATTCTTTTGAATACTCCAAACAATTATACAAACACATATTATAACTACTTCCCGTTTCCAGAATTTTATATATCTTTTTTATTAAAAATTTATTTTTTATTTTTTCTAGATATTTACATCCTTTTTAAGTTTTTAGTTTATTTACTTTCTATATTTTGCAAAGATCTCCATTTACCTACCTATCTTTTATGTTAGTAGAATTAAAAGTTCGGGATACCACATCTTAATGTCGTTATGGATTCCATATTCATTATGCACATTTAAGAAATGTATACATCTTTTCTTTTTATTTCATTAGTAGATTGAACCATTAATTTTTTCAATGTTTCTTGATTGTAACATAAGAACTACACAAACTAACACTCCATTCAAATAAATTATTTTTATTTTTTTAGTGCATAGATACATTGTTTCTTCATTGTAACATAATCACTACATAAACTAACATTCGAATTTTTAACTTTTTCTTTCAATCAATTTTCAATCTATTGTAACATATAAACATCTTTTTTTAAGCTACAATTTCTAGTTCAAGACTTCTATTTCTCTTTCTTTCTATGTATATAAACATCCCCTTGGTTTGCTTGCAACACGGCGTTCTTTTATTGCACCCCTAGGTACAATTGCTAGTATTATATTATATTTACGCTGAAGGTGTTAACCAATAGAGACAAAGTTTCGAAGATTCTTCGTCGGTTTGGTGAATAGAAACCTTACACGTATTTGACGATAATTAACGCGTTTCCCTCCTATTTGACGGCCAGTCTGTTATTTTCCTCCAATTTGGTCGTCGGTTGGTCAATCTATCTACTTCGTTGTCCCCTTTGAAACTACTATCTACTTCACTCATTGTCGTGGCCATTTTCACAAACGATTGTATTCGAATAGAGACGATGCCACTGCAAATGGCATCTTTTAAGTTCTTCATTCATACTTCCACTGAAATTATGATGTTTTTTACCAACCGTTTGATTTACACAAATCTGCCTCATTCTTTTTCAGTATTCCATGAAATCTTGTGCATTTAGTTTCCCTCAGACTAAATCTTTAGTACGCTTCTTGAGTTGCGATAAAGATCCTCCAACATCTCCTAAATTTAGTCGTCGTTTTGCTCTAATTATCGGGCTTGAGGTCCTTATCTTGTCTGAAAACCTTCACGAGAGTCGAAATCTTGCCAGTGGAAGGCATCTTTTTCCGCGAACTATCTTTCTCCTATTTTGCGGTGAGAATTTCACAAAGCACTGGCTCCAAATCACAAAAAGTGACGTCCTTGGACCGAAATTGCTTATCTGACCTTCGATCCGCATCAAAACCGAGCCTCCTCTTGATTCTTGGGTTGGCGAATCCGTTCTTAGCAAAATTGCGATGCCAAACAACTACTTTCATCTCCATTTCAGGATCAGGGCTTACTCTGTTGTTACTGCAATAATCTGGGCTATAATCTTCCCCTTCGTCATCCCAGAATTCCATGGATGAGAAAAACGAATTCATTGATCAAGATTTGGTTGGGAAAGTGAAAGATATGAGGGTGGACATGGGGAAAGCATGAAACACATTCATTCTTGTTTTTCAATGCACAATACAAGACAATGCACTCCCCATGCTCCTCACTGCATGTAGTAACGGCTGGAAATAGGTGTTTGTTTCTCATTAGCTAATCGAGCCTACGAAGAATTTCGTCCTACCTATTTTTATGGAAAGAAGAACGGACATGCGCAAAGAAACGACATTATAACAAATCGTTTTTGGTGTAAATCTCTAAACTGTGGAGCTCTTTGGAATATCCGAGGCCAAAAAACTTATCCAGAAATCATGTTCGAGCTTTGAAGTATTTTTTAAAGGTTATCGATTAC
This sequence comes from Pseudotsuga menziesii, assembly GCA_001517045.1. Taxonomy (NCBI): domain Eukaryota; kingdom Viridiplantae; phylum Streptophyta; class Pinopsida; order Pinales; family Pinaceae; genus Pseudotsuga; species Pseudotsuga menziesii. The sequence goes on along the minus strand of LPNX010740664.1, from coordinate 292,378 downwards.
TTTTGCGACAATTGAAATTTTAATTCTAATTTTAGTTAAGATAAAATTATTTTTTAATAAAATATGAATTTAAATTATTATTTTTATTTTTATGATTATCAATAGTAGTCTAAATGTTAGAGGTTTTTTATTTATAGGTGATTTTTTTATTAGAATTTGGATTTTTTTTAATAGAACTTGAATTTTGAATTTTTATTAGAATTTGGATTTTTTTTTATAAAACCTGAATTTTGAAGTGCCCCAATCATGTTTTGAATGTATAAATGAATTCTGCATCTGCAAATACCTTAAGAGCACCAAGATTATGTAAGTTTAACAACTAATAGTATGTTTTTCAAGAATTAATCCAAAATTTGTGTGTGGAAAACAAGGTAGAATAACATTAAAGATATTAATGAATAACATTAATATCTTTAATGTTATTAATTCAAAATGATTATAGCAAGATTTTAGGTTAAAAATATCCATTTCCTCTCTCATCTTTTTGATTGCCTAAAAAAATGGATTATAATTCATTGCACATTTAAACTACTTAGATTAGATGAAGTTAAAGCAACAATGTCTTTGATTGTTTAGAGTAATACTACAATAATGAAATATTAACGAAGGAAAGATATAACAAGAGCTACGAAGTGGTAATGTCCTTGACATTGCAAGTAGTTGTTGCTATAAGATAGAAGCGATAGAAACAATGGTTAATAGTGGTTGCACATATTTGTGTGTTTTATACTACCAATGTATATGTCTCAAAGCATTATTAAACTTAAATGAAGTAAAGACTAATTTTAGAGATCTCAAGCATTCCACGACATTCCTTCTAGTTACAAATCAACACCTAACATATTAGATTTTAAAGTTGGAAAGCTTGTTACGATCTTTTTATTTTCACAAACTTTACTGTTGAGGACTGTTATATATGGGAAACTTTGTTACCGATGTATTTTCTTTCTTTGCTTTATGGTTTAGTTGTATACAATATTTTCGTGAATACATAAAGTGTATTACATCAAGCATCATGGGTAGTTCATAGTTCATAGTTTTTTTAGAAATTGCATCCCTTGCGTTGGGAAAGGAACTTATATATATATATATATATATATATGATGAAGTAAAAAGTTAGGGGGGTGGGGTTCAAGAATCCCTTTCTTTTCTGCCAATCCTTGGCTGCTAAAACCTTATGGAGGATGATCAAGAATCCAGACTCCCTATGGGGCAAATTCATATCATCTAAATACTGTCCAAATGGGTCCATTCATGAATGGATAAGGAAAAGAGGCAAAACCTACAAAAACGGGTCCATAGGTTGGAAAGCCTTGGTCCTGGCCTTTCCCCTAGTAGGGAACTGGCTGGCTTGGTTGGTCGGGAATGGGAGAAAGATCAGAGTTTGAGAAGATCCATGGTCAGGAGTAGGAGAGAGGTATAAACTCTCAAAAGGACTAGTCTCAAAACTAAGAAGTTTAGGGATCTGCAACTTAAATCATAGCTTGTTAAATATCTTTACAAAGGGAAACTCTTTGGAAGAACTCAGAACAACTAGGACTAGAAGAAGGTCTTAGAGAGGAATGGGAGGAATATGTCTCACTGCTCAAATCTAATTTTATCCATTTAGAAGAGGATAGGGAAGACAAGCTGGCGTGGACAAAAAACCCAGTCAATGGTGACTTCATGGCCAAACTTGGTTATAAGACCTGGGCAGGGGAAAAATTTCATGGAGAGATGGAAGAGTGGTGGAAACAATTATGGAAAGCTGAAGGACCCTTAAAGGCCAAAGTCACATTATGGATAACTCTCAATAATAAAATTTTGACTTGGTACAACTTACAGAAAAGGGGCTGGAATGGCCCAAATCGGTGTGCACTCTGCAATTCAAATGAGAAAAATGTTTCTCACCTTTTTAATTTATGTTCTTATGCAGACACCGTGTGGAAAACAGTGTGCAGAGAGTTAAAATTCCAAGGAGATCCCAGGGACTACTCTGGAATGCAAAAGCTTGGTGGTCAGACAAATCAATATGTCTCCACAGTGCTTTCCCATCTCTTTTCACTTATGGAATCTGGTGGGCTAGGAACACTGCAACCTTCAATAACAAAATGATCCCACCTGAAGTAACTGATGCCCTTGTGATATAGTGGACTAGAGAACACAGATCACAAGTGAAAGATTCAAAATTCAGAGTGCTAGTTCCTCCAGAAATAAACAAAGGAATTCCTTGGGCCTTTTTTTATGGAGCAAGTCAAGGGGATCCTCCACTGGATGGTTCAGGAGCAGTACTTTACCTACCAAACAACTAGAAGATCCAAGCTAAATTTACACCAGGCCACTGCACAAATAACAAGGCTAAACTTGCAGCACTACATTTGGTTCTTGAACTAGCTCTAAACAATAACATGACCCAAATGCAAGTCTTCGGGGACTCAAAGATGGTGGCGAACTGGGTTAATAGGAAGATCCAAATAAATGCCCCTCATCTGCAGTAGCTTCTCATTGCAATCAGAAGGCTACTGGGATTATTTTCAAGGTTCAGTATTACACATATATACCAAGAATTGAATTATGAAGCAGGCAAACTATCCAAACTAGCCATTCTATTGGAGCCAGGCAAGATAGAAACAGAGGATTTTGTAGGTAATTAAAATGTAACAGACAAAAATGAAAAGAACATCTATTACAAACAACCGAAGAATATTGTGAATTTTGTAAGCTTGTGATTTTTTGTAAAGCTGGAACTTATTGCGAGATGTTTGATGAAGAAAGGATTCTGGTTCTTCTTTAATAAAAGTTCCTCTAGAACAGTTTAAAAGCCATCCTTTATTTAGAATGGAAAATATTTTCCTATTGGAAAATATATGATGAAGTAAACAATATTTTTATATTTAAGTTTGATGTTCATTAGACAAAGTGATTTGAGAATAAAGTATTATTTTAATTTTTCATGTAGCATTTACATTGTATTAAGTTTTAAACATCGAACGGTTTTCAAACATAACATATTCAATGTGGCCTTAATTACATCGAAGGCGTTAAACAATGGAGATGAAGTCTCGAAGATTCCTCATCGGTCCAACAAATAAAAACCTGACACATGTCTTCATACTATTTTGGCAACAATTAACGCGTTTTCCTCCTATTTGATGGTCGATCTGCTATTTTCCTTTGATTTGGTAGTCGTTTGATCAATCTATCTACTTCATCGTCACCTTCGAAAATACTATATACTTCACTCATTTTCATGCCCATTTTCACAGATGATTGTATTCAAACAAAGACGATGCCACTACAAATGGCAGGAACATAAAAGCATAAACATAAAAAAGTACAAAAGGGACGTCTGTTGGTCCTTTGCATTAGTGATGATCGTGGGTTTCCCTCCTTCCATGGTTGTCGTGGCTGAATTCATGGTCCCTAAATCGGTTCCCACTACCTTCTTCCAAAGTGTCAAATATGCAATTGAAGATAGGATACATTCCCAAACAAGGCATTGTTTTGATTCCCATGACTAGATTTCTTGGAAGAGTTGATTTCAATATGAGGTATGTCAGCTTCCTCAAGTCCTAGAAGAAGTCTTAGAAACAACAGGACCATGCGGTTGCTAAGAGCCATATCTTATGTGGGGAACGTTCCTAGCCAAATCCTAGACTTCTTAGGTTCTTGAATCTCTGAAACCCATTTACCCAAGTCCACATTTTCATGCCTGTATAAAGAGGGTGTCACTTTCCTTTAACCCTTACCCCATGTTGCTTCATCTCCATTATACATCGCAAACTCCTCTTCTCCATACTTTTGAGCTCCCGTAATTGAGTGAATATAACCTTCAGCCACCAAAATAGCAAACAGGAAAAAGAATTAACCAAGAGGATTGGTCATACCCATTGCCATGTTTGAAGATTTATCTCGCTGAAGGGTTTACGCTGAGGATGTGTGGGTTCGAAGCGTCTGCATGCGCAGTGCTTATTATGTCCAAGGACCAGGTAAATTCCAAGGCAACATCTCTACGTGAATATGACGAGGTTTCCTTGGAGGAGTCTGAGGTCACCAAGAGTGCGCTGGTTAAGGACATTTTGTGGGTTTACGCCAAGGCTTTCTGGGTTCAGGGAACCTGCAAGTGTGGTGCTTATTATGTCTAAGGACCTGGTAAATTCCAAGAAAGCGGCTCTACATGAATATGACGAGGTTTCCCAGGTGGAGTCTGAGGTCACCGAGAGTGCACTAGTTAAGGACATTTTGTATGCTTTCCATATTTGTACGAACTCCACCATAACTTTAATGCAAGGGTCAGCTTGCAAGAAAAAAGCATTTTACAAGGCATAATAAATTACATCTTTTGTTAAACTACATTGTACATCACAATGCAAGAATATATTTGCATATATGATTTATAGTTCTTTCCTGCTATGTCTAAAACACGTTAATTATCGCCAAAATAGTATGAAGACATGTGTCAGGTTTCTATTCTCTATACCAATAAGGAATCTTTCAAGACTTCGTCTCTATTGTTTAACGCCTTCAACTTGAGGCCTGCCACTGTTGGTCTAAGTTCTAATATGGTGTGTAAGTGACCACCAAGACATTATAGAGAAGATGCCAAGTTTGATATTGTTCACTTGACATGTGTTATTACCTGAAGGTGACCACCACTGCATTGTTTAAGGGTTGTTATGACTTCAACTTCTATTTGGATTGTGTTTTGACGTTTCCCTTGTTTAAATGGAAATGTCGTGAGGTGTCTTTCAACCTTTTACTATCTTGCTTAAAGTTTGGACATTGATCTTGCTTGGTGTACATATTCCTCCACTTGTCTAAACCTATCCTGCAGCTTTTTTTATCTTTCTCTCTCTCAAGTATGTATAGACCCTCATGTAAGGTTCACTTTTGTTTCATTTGTTGACTTTCCTAAGAGGCATAGACTGTTCTGAAAGCTAAATTTTTGAATATAAGGAAGGTCCCAATTCACTAAGTAAATTATTAGACTTGTTCTTTTTGCGTTGCACGTTAGATCTGTTACTACTACTACAGTTTTGTCTAATTACTCTTACTTTTGTTGCTACTTTGTTGATTATATGTTTGCATTTGTTTAATGTGTTCTTCAACTTTAACTCATTCTTATTTGAAAATGTTAAAGTTGATAAAAATGAAAATTATCTTTTACTTTATATGATCTAAACTTCTCTATTGTACTAATTTGTTTTCAGTATTAGTCTTGTAAAATACGATTATTACTTATCTGCTTAGAACCATTTTTTAACAAATAACGCCCTCTTTGGGAAAATACTAAGAACATAAAATAAAAAACAAAACCAATATCAGATTGTCACAGAAATGGAATTCTTGATTGCTTGGAAACAAGTGTACACATCCTCGATTCAGTACTAGAGGCTTGTAGGATCTAAGAAGATGTTTGAAGACGTATCTAAGATGAGAAAATGGAGTTGGGATTTAGCCAATTCTAAACATGGTGATGAGATTGGTGTCACTGGACAAAAATTAAAACTATCAAGTATTGGTATTGAGCTTCACTTTGAGTGCCTGCAAAATGGCAACAATGTTTAGACCTTCAGGTTTGTTTCGTTCTTCTATTTTTTTCCTTTATTACATATTGTGTTTCTCTTGTATTCATGGTTTTTTTATTGTTGTTGTCATTGAATTCACCTTCAAGTTTGCTTCATTCTTCTAGGTTTTTATTGATTACAAATTGTGTTTCTCTTTTATTAATGGTTTCTTTTGTTGGTCATTGAATTCATCAATGATTGCAGACATGGATTTTTATATTATTACAATTCATCTACAAAAGCGAAAATTGGCATGATCCAAGAGAAACAAGTCCAGTTTCTTGATGTCAGCCTATGCAGTTGGACCTCCAAATGAATCTTCCAAAAACGGTCAGATATGGAAGAAAGAACTTGTATGATCTCTTTGATAAAAATAATGGAGGGATGATTGCAGTGGCATATGCATAGTCTCACATGTTTGTGATGTTTTAGAAGGTTTTCCTTCATGCCCCATCTGCAAGTACGCGCATCCAATCGGCCTTAATTTGGCATTTAAAAAGAAGAATATTATGCCACCATGGAAAACACTCAGTTGCTTAATTATGATCATGCCATTGTACAGGACACAAAGTAACGATGAATAAATGCATTTTAAAGCTCTGTATATTTAAAACTTATGTTGTTTTATGACAAAAAGTTGTATAGAATTTTACCTTTTGTGTAGCGAGTTTAAGCTGGGAAGAATAGGGGGATTGGTGCAATCCGCTATGGTTAGTTTATCGTTGCAGTTATCTATTGTATAAGATAGTATTTTTCACAAATATATTCCAACGCACTTATTACTGCACATGGCCTTATAATATAGTTGGAGAACCACGGCAAAATATGTTGATCCCCTTGACGGTCCTTTGCACCTCTTGGTGCAAATGCTAGTATAATAATATAATATAATATAATTATATTTTATTATATTATAAGACAATACAATACATATAATTTACGTTATTATAGTCACGCATATTATGTGTATTGTGATATATATTATAATAAACAATATATGCCATTCTATATTAAATTAATGAATATAAATTAAAATTTTATATTAAATATGTAAATAAAAAATTATTAGTGTGAATTATTTTACATAAGTAAAACTTTAAAGTTTATTTCCAAAAGTTTAATTTAGGTTCACAATTCAAAACTAAAATTTTTACTTCAAAACAAAAAAATTTACTTCAAAACTAAAATTTTTATTTTCCCTAATTTATTTTATGAATAAAAAGTTTATTTTAATTTAATATATGTAATATAATGTATTATATTATTATACAATATGATTATAATCACTCATGTAGTACCCTGAATGCAGGTGTTTCGAGGAGGGATGTGGCGAGAGGCATGACAACTCATTGAATGCCACCCACAACGTTTGTCACCGACTCACCACATCTCGGGTACTTACTCTGAGTCATCCTCCAAGCGTAGGAATTTCAGCATGGAAGGCATTCGGCCCTGCCTACCGGTCACCTCCCACAGGTTGAAGGATTTTATGGTTTGCTCATCCCAACGCAGGACATTAATGGTCGATGGCGCTTGGCCCAGCTACCAGGTCATCTTGTACGATGGCTCTACATGGACCCGGTTTCGGCGAAGGGTTTTCTTTCACGTTTTCTTTGCCTACTCCATTCCAATGTGGATTACCAACTCCCAAACCAAGAAGAAACCCGAGGTTAGGAAGCCGAGAGTCCACTCACCAACCATGCCACGACGACTTCATGCAATGCCTCGCAGGGGAGTGCGGGGTCATGCAGCAATGTGATGCTCCATCTCTACGGGGTATGGTTCCCATATCCCTCTCAACATTTGCAAGGTCATGAATGACTAGGAAGAGGAAGCAGTGGCTCACCATCGAACAACGCAACCCCTGAGGAAAATATTATCCCACTACTGGCGCATGAAAAATGTCGTCGCCCATCTGTTCTAGGAAAGAGACAGAGCTCCTTCCCCTTCTCCTTCAAGTAATGTAGAAAGTTCCTCAGATCAGTCGACTTCGTCATCTTCACCGAGCTTGCACCTGCAGGACCCTCCTAAAGAGACTCCCCAGCAACAGGATACCATGTCAACACGGTGCACATAAGAAGCTTAGCCCAACTTGGGGATGAACAAGAAAAATGGAGAGGAGCAAGAGCAGACATACAACCTATCACAAAGGTTGTCGGTACCTCCTTCTGCAACGAAGACGCCTCTGGATTCGAAACCCGCTCTCTTCGGTGAAGACGAAGACTACTACAAACCTCGCCTCATTGTCGAAGAACCCTGGAAAAAGCTGTAAGGCCTTAGACTTTTTCAATTATCTCCATGTTTTTTCTGTTTGCACAGTTTGTTTGTCATATACTCTATTGCAACCACACTCTGTTTTAGTTTTGTTTGAGGAGATTTGGTTTCCCTTTCCAAGGGTAGGTCCAAGACAGATGTTTTGTTAATTTGCCAAAGCCCTAACACTGATAATACACGTTGATGATGCACGTAAAACAAACTATATGCATATAATTTTTTTGTATATTAATATAAATCTCTGCAACTTACCAAAAAAAATCACTCATATAATATGATATATATTATAATAAACAATATATGCAAGGTTATATTTAATTAATTAATATCAATTGAAATCTTATATTAAATATGAAAATATATTTCAAAATAAATCATTGTTATTGTAAATTATTTTATATAAATTTAACTTAAAATATTGAAATTTATAATTTAAAACTAAAATATTTTACTTCATTTTATTTTATTAAACTTTAAAAATTTTAATTTATGAATATTTTAAAATTTTATTTTATATATACTTTAAATTTTTTAATTTATAAATATTTTTAAAATTATTTTAAGTTCACAATTCAAAACTAAAATATTTAACCCAATCAAAATAGTTCCCAATAGTTGGATCTCTTTCCACATAAGTGTGAAACGAGAAAGAAATGTGAAAGTAGGAAGCCAATCTCCATCAAGGGTCTGGATTTTATATTTGATTTGGAGATACGCCTCAATTCTTTAAAAGTTAAGTTTTATTTTATTTTATAGATATTTTAAAATTTTAATTCCACGTGAAGGTGGCCTCACTCCTAGCTCTAATTATAGAGAGAGCTAATCCGATGGAGAAATCCGAAATGAAGCCTTTATATATAAATGTATAGCCACCCGAAGATTTGACCCCGAGACCTCCTACTCACAACTTATAGCACTCAACCACTTAAGCTAGCCCACCAAGGTTATTTTAATACATTTATGTATTCAAAAGTATTCATGTTTCTAGTCATATCAATTTTTTTTTAAATTAATTTTAGTTATATACATCTTTTAACTTAACTTATTAAAAAATTGTAATTATTTTACTTTATTTTATTTTATGAATACCTTATTTTAATACAATTATGTTATCACAACTATGTTATCAAATCTGTTTTTTTATTATTTTTAGTTACAAATCTTTTAACTTAAAATTGTAGTTATTTTACTTTATTTTATATTATTTTATGAATACCTTATTTTAGTACAATTATGTTATTAAATATGTTTTTTTATAAGAATTGCAGTTATTTTACTTTATTTTATTTTATGAATACCTTATTTTAGTACAATTATGTATTCAAAAGTATTCATGTTTTTAGTCATATCAAATATGTTTTTTTTATTAATTTTAGTTGTATACATCTTTTAATTTAACCATAGTTACATAAACTGTAGTTCAAGAGATCAGTTATAAATATACATTTCTCACAAAATGACAAACTCACAAAATTTTATTATATCTCTTAGGAGGTCAATTTTAGACCTCAAAATTCCGCTAATTGATTATGACAATACTATCAAATACTCATTGTTGAAGAAAACACTCCAAAGCCATGCTTCATACAAAATAATACATTCAACATATCCAACATATCTCATCTCAATATGATGATACTCGTGTACTTATACTTTTATACTTTTTCATAAGTATTCTTAAAAGGTTTATGAAAATTACCCTTTATTATTATATTATTTATATTAACTACCTAATAAGTCTAAATCTATTCCATAATTATGTCAATATTAAATAAATTATCCCACTCTCTAGGTACCCCATATCCCCTATAGATTTCCTCACTATTTACCCATCCGCACCTTTAGTTTTCTCAATATCTCTACCTGCCACCACCCTTCAACGTTTTTAATATATTCTATAGATTTCCTCACTATTTACCCATCCGCACCTTTAGTTTTCTCAATATCTCTACCTACCACCACCCTTAAACGTTTTTAATATATTTTATGAACTTTGTAGAATGTATTGTTAATGTGGTGGAATAAATAGAACACATAACACATTAAGTCCTTAATATAGTCTAGCAATAATCTATGATGAATGTGGAGCCAAGAACGAGGTTGTGGAGTAGACACAATATATATCCTTCTTAATGCCCACATTCATTTTCTCTATGATGACGTTAGAGGAGGATGTTACACTTAAAAAATCACATGATTTTATCAATGCAACATTATAAACTAAATGTAATCAAAATACCAACACAAAGATACATGATAGTTTCAATTTTGGTAGCCCTCTTTGCTCACTTACATGGGATCTAGTGGACTCATTTATTCGAGTTTTAGATAGATTGATAGCTAAAATTATGTTGATCACTAGAGCTTTACTTAAGGAAGCTATGACATAGTATATTCGTTTATAGGACAATTAAAAATATCTTAATTTTTTTAAATATTGAAAAATATTTTCCAAATATTTTATTGAACCTTTGCATCCACATATATTTATCTATTTTTTTACTATCCAATTTAATAATTTAAAAAAAAAAACTATTTTTACCAAATATTATAGATATCCATTTTCTTCCTGGCATTTTTAATACATATTTTTATGTTTGTTGCTAGTACCTAGACAAGAAAAAACTCTTATAACCATTAAATAAACTCTTATAAGCCCAAAAAAAACTAAACAAACAAATTCACCGACACGCCAACATAGGGTTATGCCACTGTAGGAACATAGCCATGGGTTCAAGGACTTGGTGTTGTACTAGTTTCACCCCTCTTAAGTTTAATACATGATCATGTATTGGCTAAGGAAGGGGTCCAGTCTAATACCTGATCATGCATTGGCTAAGGAAGGGGTTTATGTATATTAATTTATATTTGTTGAGTTAAAAAAATGAGCTACTTTAAGTCGTCACTCTTCATCTCTTAGATCTCTAATCTTGTCTCTTAGATCTCTAATCTCTTGTGGAGATTTTAAGAAAAAAAGATATTTCTATTTACTTATGTATAAGATTATTTTGAGCCAAAAAAAATGAGATATCAAGTCATCACTCTTCATCCCTTAAATCTTGTGAAGATTTTAAGAAGAAAAAAATATTTCTATTTACTTATGTATAAGATTATCTTTGTAGTAATATTTAGTCATTAAAACTCAAATAATAAGGCGCACATTTATATTGTATTATCATTCAAACTCAAAGGCATGCTTATCCACAAAGATGCAAGAGATTATCATCGTAAGGTGTAAGTGATCTACTTTTCAATTGGAAATATGCCAACACCTACTATTTTGAAGAATCAATGTATGGCCAGAAATACATGTCTAATCAAACCATGACATAGTCAATGCATGAGGGCTCAACAAGAACATCAGAATTGAACCTGGGTGGGAAAGGTAGCAATCATTCCTCCCATGGAACTGAGTACTAGTCTAGGTTTTCGCCATGAAAAATCTACACCATATTATCCACGAGCTAATGGTCAGGTAGAGGCCATTAACAAAGTTTTGAAAACTATGCTTCGTCGGATGGTTGGAGATCATAAATCCAACTGGCACCACATTCTTTTCTCCGCTTTTTGGGCTTATAGGACTTCCGTGAAAACAACCACTGGTTTCACACCATTCCAGCTTGTCTATGGACTTGAAGTTGTCTTACCGATTCAATGTCAGATTCCATCTTTACAACTTGCCGTCAAACTTGTCCCAGACACTTCCGCAGAGGAAGAAATATTTTTGTACTTAAATAACCTTGACAAGACTCGGAGAGATGTTGCCTTGGCTAATGAGGCACATAAGAAACACATCAAGGTGCAGTATGATAAATCCATCCAACCTCGTGCCTTTAACGAGGGTGACCTAGTTTTGACTTACGACCAAAGATATGACCAACGAGGGAAGGGTAAGTTCGAGTCCATGTACCTGAAAAGGTACTATGCCTAGGTATTTCTTGGATGGTATCTTGTATATATATATATTGCTTGACTTTTAGTGTGCTTTTAGTATTTTCAATATGGTTTTGAGTTTAGTTTCCACATCTATTTATACAATGTTTTGGTCATGCAGAGCGGATGGCTTTCTACGGCTTTTCTGATGGTGCTTGCCGCCACACCTTGAGTCTCGCTTCAGCTGCTTGGGTCCTCTATTCCCCAGCTGAAAATTTGGTTAGTTCAGGAGCGGTTTGTATCGGTCCCGCTACCAATAACATCGTCGAGTTTGCAAGCAGTCATCGGTCTTCTGACTAAAGCTGCCTCCCAAGATGTTCGCAATCTGGTAGTCTTGATGGACTAACAACTCGTGGTGTGTCATCTAAACCATGTCTACACCATTAGAAACCCCGTGCTTCTCCGCCTCTTCCGGAGAGTACACTTGCTAGAAAGATCATTTGAAACCATCACTTATAGGCATATCCCTAGGGAACATAATGTAGTTGCTGACTCATTAGCTAATTACATCCTAGATTGGCATATTTCCCATTCATGACGTTAAAATCAAACATGGTCCATTGTAAATAAACACTTAAAGACACATAAAACTCATGTAAAATACATTCACCATTTGAGACATATAAACATCAAGAATAAGTCTGTATATATATATATATATATATATATATATATATATATATATGAACAAGTTTACAAAAATAGGTCCCGAGACCTCACCTGAAGCACGTAGGCTTTCAGGCAAAAATCACCATGCAAAAATCGTGAAGCTGTCATCTTTGTAAGTTTCTTTGATCAGTAGGCCATGATGAGAAAGACTACAGAGAATATCAGTTGTTGCATGAGAAAACAATGATACTTATTTAATGAAGAATGACGAACAAATGCAGGCTGAGTGAGATTAGGCTCAATATCCATAGGCTCAGTATCCTCATGCCCAATATCCACAGGCTCAGTATCCTCAGGCCCAATATCCATGGAATCAGTACCTGCAACAACAATACCCTCAACCCAGAGGAGGAATTTTAGAGGTCGAGGACAAGGAAGAGGATTTGGTCGCAGAAGAGGCCAAAATATATGTTATAATTGTGGGCATCCTGTACACTTTGTCAGGAACTACACGATTCCTACTACGACATGTTCATACATCAAATATTTTGATCACACCGTCGAGGAATGTCCTCAGTTGATTGAGAGATGGCACACCAAGATTGTGGGAAACCAAAATCCACCAGAGAATCCCAATCCGAACCCCAATCAGAATATGCAGAAGATCTATGCTGAACCAAGGGAACCACATATTGTTGTTGTGACAAGAGGAGGTGATGCGACTGGGGCAGATCAAGAAACATCGTATGGACAATTGCAGGTGCGACCAGCAGCACAAAAGAAAGAACCATTTGATGTACAATAATAAAAGGAAGTATTCTTAGATGCGCGATAAGAATTCGTCTCCAAAAATCAAGCGTCAACTTCTGGAAGGCCAATATTGGAGATGCCTAAAAGATTTGACCATATATTCCAAAAGAAACCAACGAGAAATGTTAGTAAATTAAAAGAATTCTTTAAAAGTTTCTTAGCACTAATACAAGATAAAGATGTTGTCACAGAATTGGTGGCTCTAATAGAATAAACTCAAGAGGAGGTGCAACCAAAAAGAGGGGTTAATCATGTGGGAAAAATATTAAAGATTGGTCGCAAACTAAGGATGACTGCACAAATAGGAGATTATGATATGGACTATATTATTATGTACTTAGGCTCTGATGTCAACATTCTAACTAGACAAACATGGTAGATTATGGGGAAACTGAGACTTGTATGGTATCATGTCCAGCTCCGATTAGCGAATCAGTCGAAATTTAAACCTGTCGACCGACTGACTTGGGTGCCTATCAAGATAGAAGGCCTTAAAACTTGTGTCGACTTTGAAGTGATTGTCATTGTGGACGATAAAAATATGTATCCCACACTTTTGGGGATCAGCTCGGATATTGATATTCAGACTTTATCAATTTCAAGAAAATAATATTAACATTTGAATATTTAGAGCTACGAGTGGTTGCGCCAATTGATCTGCTAAAAGGACAAAGATACGTCGAGCCAGTGAATAGTGAAGGACAACGAGATTATTTGGACCAAATTTATAACATTAATTCTACAAGGGATGATTATGTGAATCGAATGGTCAACGGAAAGATCAATTGGCACAACATTAGTTCCTATACATCTGATTCTGGAAGCTTTGGAAAAATGGCAGAACCAATTGCATGAAGTGTTGATGAGAAAATGAGCAAGAATTACATGATCTGTGCAAAGGGTAGGTAGTGAGGTAAGTGATCTAACCACACATGAATGTTTACCTAACCTGACATATTTTCTAACAGAATTTGAAGAAAAAGTCACAGAACACCAGCGCTTGTCCGCCCTAGAATTTGTACTGAAAGCTATGCCTTCCAGATGGTCGGTCACACAAACAATCTATCACGGAATGGCATCAATGTCGGATATTGATGGAGATACGATTTGGAGAGGAGATCGGCTATACTGGTCAGAAGTACACAAGATTGACAGATCCTGTCAAGCACATTGAATATTGTCATGCAACATGGGAAGCATGTCTGCGACAAGAATGGGTCCATCAATTTATACATACTCTGGACATGATACCAAGGAACCGGTACACATCGGTTGATTTGCAACAGGGAACAGTTGAATGGGACGAAGTGATTGTTATTTTTACACACACATTCGAATTTGGTGACGATCATCCTTCGATTGATGCTTCTTTGCAAGTGATCAAGACGAATATATTTAAGGATATCCATGTGTCAATGGCAAACTTTAAGCAAAGCAGCGTGATAGTCCAGCACTGGATGGAGTGCTATAAGGTAACGGGAGAACCTGATGATGACGAACCACTCGACATAAACATCCCAGAGTCTAAAGGTACTCGCATAGTAGAAGGATTTGGTATTTATAGTGACCAATTTTTGAACTCGTTGAAAGTTAAGAAAGTAAATATTGCATCTCCAGAGAATCCAAAGTTCGCTAATATCAAAGATTATTGGGACAATGAAACTCTTGGGAAGATCACGGACTTACTGCATGAGTTTCAGGATATGTTCCCTACAAAATTTTCAAAGATGAAGGGGATTATATGATATCTTAGAGAAATGAAGATACCATTAAAACCTGACGTAAATCCCGTGAAGCAGCAACCATATCGGCTAAATTCGCGGTATAAAGAAAAAGTTAAGATGGAGTTAGTTAGAATGTTGGATGCGGGTGTTATAGAACCCATTGAAGAATCCAAGTGGATCAGTCTGAAAGTAGTGCAAGATAAGAATAATGTAGGTGGAGTACGTATTTGTGACGACCTAAGGAAGTTGAATGACATTTACTTACATGAATGACGCTTGCTTACATGATCCATTCCCGACTCCGTTTACGGATGAGGTATTAGAAAGTGTTCGAGGTCAAGAAGTTTATTCTTTCACTAAATGGGTTCTATAGCTAACATCGGGTCAAAATCGCAAAGGAATATCAACACAAGAGAACATTTGTGACAGAGTGAGGATGTTTCCAATACACTATAATTCCCTTTAGACTCAAGAGTGCCCCTATTGTCCTTTCCAGGATAGCAGTGGCTGCTTTCAAATACTTTAGTCATAAATTTTTTGAGTTCTACTTCGATGATTGGACGATGTTTGGGATCATAAAATATCATATTTGGAGCCTCAAAATGACGTTGGAATCATGTCGACAGTATTAGATTTCAATGAATCTAAACAAATGTATCCTTTGTGCCCCATTTGGAATTATGTTGGTCCATGTAGTTTGTCGCAAAGGAATCTTGGTCAACCCGGCTAAAATTGTGATCAACGTTGACCTACCACCCCCTGCGACAGTAAAGCAGCTGAGAACGACATTGGGACATACATGATACTATCGAAAATTTATCAAATGATATGTAAAGGTGACTGCTCAGATGGGGAAGTTATTGAAGAAAGATGTTAAGTTGCAATGGAGAGAGCACTGCCAAGAGTGTCTGGACACCCTAAAGAACAAGATGGTCGCAGTGCCCATACTAGTTTTTCCAGATTGGAAGAAGGAATTTCATGTAGATGTCGATGTGTCGTCTATAACATTAGGTGTTGTACTTGCGCATCATGTCTAAGGGTCGATGGATCATCCTATTTACTTTTCTAGGAGGAAATTATCAACAATAGAAAAATTTACACTACAACTGAAAGAGAAGGATTAGCCATGGTGTATGCACTTCAGAAATTTCGACACTATTTGTTAGGTGGAGATTTAAAGATGTTCACAAACCATTCAGCATTGAAATACCTAGTGAACAAGCCATTGTTGGGGGGGTATATTTGTCGGTGGCTTCTCTTTTTTTAGGAATTTGACTTTGAAGTTATTGTTTAGCCAGGTCGATTGAACTCGGGACCAGACCACCTATCGAGGCTTGAAAGTGGAGAAGAACCTATGAATCTCGATGATAGTCTTCCCGATGCATAATTATTTGTGATCAATATGTTTGATGATCATTACAAAGATATTATACATTTATTAAGTACGAGATATGCACCAGATGGATTTAGCACTGTGCATAAAAAATAATTAGTGGTGTAAGTTGTAGAGTTCTAGGACAACAATATAAAATGGGACCGGACAAAATTCTTCTTTGTTGTGTATTGGCACACGAGCGACCAATGACATTGAACAAAGTGCATGGTGTTCTTGCGGGAGGCCATTATGATGGAAAATCTATAGTGCGCAAGATATTGCAAGAAGGATTGTGGTGGACCACTTTGCATTCAGATGCTAGAGAATATTGTTGCAACTGCGATATTTGTCAGAGAACCAAAAAGTCGTCACAAAGAGATGAAATGTCGCTAGTACCTCAAATAACTTCGCAGGAATTTCAGAGATAGGTGGTTGATTTTGTCGGACCTATTAATCTACCAGGGAAGCGAAAAAGTGCAAGATACATTATTAATTCGACGTATTACCTAACTAGATGGGCTAAAGCAAGGCCAGTAAAGGATTGTACTATTGCGATTGCTGCCAAATTTTTGTTCGATTATGTTGTGACCAGATTTGGATGCCCAAATATTTTGATAAGTGATCAAGGAACACTCTTTGTCAATTAGTTGATCGAAGAATTGATTGAAGAATTCCATATCCAACATAGAAAGACGACACCATATCAGCCACAAGCGAATTGGTGCTATCGAGGAATTCAACAAGATCTTCGAGAACGCATTAACAAAGATTTGCAACGTTCAAAGAAATGATTGGGACCAGAAAATTTCTGCGGTACTGTGGGCATATCGCACAACCTGTAAGAAGTTAACAGGATGAAATCCATTCTGACTAGTATATGGACAAGAGGTTGTTACTCCAATGGAATACATTGTACCCAGTCTAAGGATTGTTGCAATTACTGAAATGACTAATGTTAGTGCTGTCAAAGAAATATTTCCGTAGCTTGTGCAGTTGGAGGAAGAACGTTTTGCCGCAGGTTATCACCAAAATGTTGAGAAGGAACGACAAAAAGTATGGCATGACTGACACATCAAGAATAGTCATTTCCATATCGGAGGAATTGTCCTCATGTATAACAATAAGTTTTCTAAGCACCTTGGCAAGTTGA
>LPNX010740664.1:254276-269105 GCA_001517045.1 Pseudotsuga menziesii | reverse complement strand
AAAAATTCAAATAATTGTATATAAATATTTTATAAACCAATAATATTTTATTTCCACTTATCGATGTGAATTCTTCTAAAATGATTATTCCAAGTTAATGTAATATCTTATTCTTAGTTTCTCAGACTTGTTTTTGTAAAATGTTTATATTCTAAGTTTCTCAATATAATGCTATATGCACTCATGGTCATATATGTACCCACACTATTTACAAAAAAAATTGAATTGGAATTGTAAATAAAAATGAATTATCAATCCCATATTGGGAATACATAAATGTGTGTTGGTTGGTGTGGAATGTAACCCATATTGGGAATACATAAATAAATATGTGCTGGTTGGTGCGGAATGTAAGTTGTTGTAGCCTTGTGATGAATTATCATTCCCATGTTGCTAATAAATAAATAAACTATAAATGAAGTATATATGTGTTGGTTGGTGTAGAATGTAAGTGGTTGTAGCCTTATTCTAACAAGCTGAGCGTGATGGCTTGCCAAGAAATACAAGAAAGAGAATAGTTGTAACCACATGCTCTTTTCGTCTGATATTATATTATGTTGTGTTCACATTCCTATGGTGTTAATATGTGTCGTGTTGAGATCACATTTGTGATACTCTAGAAGGTAGGTTATCCTTTAAAAACCACTTTCCAACGTGAAGAATCATTTATTAGTTACAATCATTTATGTGTTGTTAGGTCATTTATGTTAAGTTTTCTATTCAAATAGAACAAAGGATCATTGAAAGAATAAATGTTGTTAGGTCATTTATGTTAAGTTTTCTATTCAAATAGAACAAAGGATCATTGAAAGAATAACAAGCACATCGAAACAAAATAGAACACAAAGATTTATCCTAGGAAACCCTCGTAGGGAAGAAAACCCAACAAAACTTCCTCTATATAAACTTCACCCAAGAATAATGTAATATCCAAAAACCAAGACTAGACTGCTTCCTCTCCTCCAGATGAACTGTTTCTTCTCTCCCTAGCGCAACTGCTTGAGTTCTGTGTGTGTCCAAATGAGTGAGGCACCTCCCCTATTTATATTGATCAATGAAAAAGCATAATAACCCAACAAGGCCGACTTCTCCTCCCAATCAAGGCCGACTTTCCTTGGGAGACTAAAAAATGCATTCTAATAATAATTTTGTGGATATTATTGACCCGACTTACAACGGAGGTTTTACCTCAAGACTTTACATGACCAATTACATCAATGACATCCTTAATCAGAGGAACAACATCTCCGAAAGAGGTAATAAAAATAATAATACAAAATAAAATATCTTCTGTAGTTACATTTATTTAACAATGCATGCCTTCCATCCATGTCAACATTAAGATCTATTAATTACTAATTCTTTCATACTAAACACCATAACTATATCATGTCATGTTCACAAAAACTTGAAGTTATTTATTATCAATGAGAATAAATAACATAAAGTAGAGAGAAATCTATGTAAATTCTAAATGTTAGATTGTAAGCCATAGGTTAAATTGTGACACTACTCTACGAGCACTACATGTCATAACATCGACATCACATGTGGAATCCAATTGTACAAGTTGAAATATTTATTGTCGTGTGGCCCCCATGTCATACAACATCTACCTACATTTTGTAATGCACTAAACATAATCAAGTCAAATCCTATGTACCACAACTCATTTGGTTTGATATGGTTTACTGTGTCTATTTTTGTTTCTTTGGTAGTTATCTTTCCATTTCAATATTCTAAAATTTAGGTAATTCTAGTTTTCAAGTGACTAAGCATTTTATATATGCATATGCAGATGCAATTTACTTTCATATTTCATGAAATAGTTTATTTTCAAATTGGATTTGGTTGGTAAACAATTAAGACAGATATTATCCTAAATCTTGAAAAGTCATCTGCATTTTACATATGCAGATGCAATTTACTTTCATATTTCATGAAATAGTTTATTTTCGAATTGGATTTGGTGGGTAAACTGTTAAGACAAATATTATCGTAAATCTTGAAAATTCACCCAAAATATAATATTTTATTCTACGACACTTAATACAAAACGATGACTAGAACAAGCATTAATTAGATCAATCTGGTAAAAACCATTAGGCGATCCTACCTAAAAAAATAAATGTTTTAAGATAGATATTATCCTAAATCCTGAAAATCCACCCAAAATATAATATTTTATTCTAAGCCATACAGTTGATACTCGCATATCTAGATATCTACGTGTCGCATATCTACGTGATACTCGCATCGATAAATCCTTGCCTGCTCATAGAGGGTATTGACTAGAAGCCTGGAATGGAGGATGCCTAGACACACACAATAGAGGTATTGCCTTAACATACGACAATAGGTATTGACACATGATAGAGGCCCGTATTGAAATAAAGTTTCTAAGCCGAGTGTAATAGCGTATATAATGCAAGCTTATAAACTGACCCCTCTTGGCGTTACCACCAACAAATGACCTTCTAGGATAGGATAAAGATCATCCCAGGGGAAATCATTTTCAATTGGACGTCCCAGAACCATTGTGAGAAGAGGTACTCATTTGGGGGTTCTAAAACTGGTGCTTATAGGGGTGCTTCAATTGCTTCCTCTGCTAGCTTTGCTACTTATGCTACTCTATGCAGTCTTTGCCTCTGTCCCAACCCTTGCTTATGTTGCTACCTATGCTACTGGTGCATATGGATATTTAGCTAGTGGTACTTGTCCTTTTGAGGGTGAGGGACTTTCCCGAGGCATGAGGGGAAGGAAGGTTGTTTGCCGGACAAAGGAGGGGGGCAAAAGTGTAGCATGTACTTCAGTAAAGGGTTAATAGCATGCCATGCCTAACCTCCCCTCGTATTATTACCATCTTTTGTCAACTTGGCTGCAATGTTTGAGTTAGGGGAATGGATGCACCTCCCGTTGGGCACTACCTGACCGCTAAGGGGATATAATTCTTAGGCACTGGAGTGTTCCAATTATACGTATATAAGTATTGATGAAGATACAAATATAATTAGGTTGTATCTTATCGAAATCAGATGTCACCCAATCATACTCGGATATATCTCGGTCAGCATAAGGCTGAACCCTCACCCTTATATAGTGAATTCAACCCTTGCCCAATGTGTATCGCTACACAAGGAAGGTAAGGCCACCTTTTGGCTAGACCTTGGTAGGAGGTGGGGGTGCAATGAGCGGCATAGTATAAACCTGATGACCCATAGCAAGGGCAGCACAAAACTGAAGTAATTGGGGGCAATGATGTGAATAATGGCCAAAGTTATCACACAGGGCACAAGGATGGTTAGTCCATAGTGATTTATTTCGTTTAGACGATAACTCATGGAGTGAAACATATACTACTAGGGTAGAAGGCCAAGGAGGCAGTGAAAAGGCACCCTAAAGAGACCCAGGCGTACACCCCCTTGGCGAGTAGTTTCAGCTTATGTTATTGTTGTTTACCCTGTTGATCGAGGACCAGCATCCGAGGAGCCAGCGGAGGAGGTCTCGACTAAAAGGAGAGGGACTTTCCCGAAGTTAATACGGGAAGGGTATACTCTCATCCACTAACTAAGTAGGGTTATGTAGTCTAGTTTACGAACAAGTGCTGCTTTACAAACCGTTAGGTGAGACAATGGCTAGATGTTTGGAGAGACGAGACAACCCGATGATGATGCTTCGCTTGGCAAGAGCAACGAACGTTCGAACTTAACATCTTAACGCATGGACGGGGGAAATACCTACCAACCCTCCTTTTAGGGGTGCCAACAGAACGGAATGAGGGTAAGGTGCTACGCTCTTTCCCGACAGGGGAAGAAAAGCCATACGGTGTACTTACCTGCTTCTAAGAAAGATAGGCGATATACACCAAGGTTCTAATCATC
The DNA here is from genome assembly GCA_001517045.1 of Pseudotsuga menziesii. Classification (NCBI taxonomy): domain Eukaryota; kingdom Viridiplantae; phylum Streptophyta; class Pinopsida; order Pinales; family Pinaceae; genus Pseudotsuga; species Pseudotsuga menziesii. The sequence continues at coordinate 265,224 of LPNX010740664.1, read as the reverse complement.
AGGTTTTGCATGAGTCTCATCAACACATAAGGTATAAAAGGTTGTGCCCACACGATATAAACCGAAAAAGCTTCGTGATAAGGTGCGTAGCTCTTTCCTGACAAAGGAGGGGAAGGAAGATCCCATCTGAAATAAGTACCAAGTAAGGTCCGGTGGGCTTTCCCTTTTGAGGGCAAGTGGCGAACAGGTGCATAACGCATGGGAATCCACCAAACAGTTCACTCAAATCCTGAATAATTCATAAAGCAAGCTAATTCGCATTGTTTGATGAGCGTCCAACCTAATGGAGAATTATGCATATTGGCCAAATCAATTTAATGGAGGATGCGCTAGCAGGCTTGACCATAAGGGAGGGGATTTTCTATTGTAACTCCAAAGTTTGTTCAAATCATGCATAGAGGGAGAGCCTGCATTATTCTCCGTTTCTTTTCATGTCGGACTATGAAGTTGCCACGCGTGAACTTTGGAGTGGGCGCCTGCTTGCATCCTTTGACCTCTTGCAAATCCACTCTAGCCATCCTCCTACCTAAGAAAATAAATGTTTTAAGATAGATATTATCCTAAATCCTGAAAAGCCAACCAAAATATAATATTTTGTTCTAAGACACTCAATACAAAATGGTGACAAGAACAAGCATTAATTAGATCAATCTCGTAAAAACCATTAGGTGATCCTACTAAAAATAAATAAATGTTTTCAATTGAATCAATAAGACCAACTTAAATTCCATTAATATTATTGAGCAACTCGAGATCAAGAAAATGTAAGAACTATATTTAATTATTATTTTATTTTGATTAATGGGATATAATTAATGATTTTGGGTCCCAAGAAATTAGTTGGAGGACGGTGGAGTAAGAATGAAGGAAGGAGGGAAAATGGGTATTAAGGAAAGGTAGGACAGAGGAGAAGGGGTCCATTTTTCTTTTGGGGGTTTGGTTTTCTTTTGGAAGAGGATAGGACTTAGCATGGATTTTGAAAAAAAGGAGGAATACCAAGGAGGGGGTTAACTTGATGATTTGAGGAGGTGGGAAACTCAGAAAAAAGGGCCTGTGAAACTATGTAGTATTGATCGAAGGATTTTGTTAGAGGAAGTTGCTCTCCAAATTATCAAATTGTGGGCTCAAGGGCTAGGAAAACCATTGGTTTCCTAGGGCCAGCACGATAAGTTGGTTGGCAGGGTGGTTTGTTGGTTTGGTTACTAAGGCTTGGTTAAAAGCGAGCTGGCAGTTGCTCAAGCTACATGAACCACCTACAAATCTTCACGAACCAGGTATTCCACTTGTGAAATTTTGGTGTACAAGTAGAATACCTGGATATTGTAGGGCTACAAGTAGCTCTCGGAGCTCCCGAAGTTCCTTTCATCCAAGCCTTAGTGACCAAACTGATAAACCACCCTATCGACCAGCTATCTGTGCTAGCCTTGGGAAACCAATGGGTTTCCTAACCCCCGATCCCACAATCTGATAATCCAAATAGCAGCTTCCCTTCATTGCAAATCTCTCAATCCATAGAGATGAATCTGTCATGCAATTTCCATTTCTTTTTTAGTTTTCCCCCTCCTCAAAACCCCGAGTTAACCCCCTCCTTGGTACCCCTCCTTTCTCCTCTCCAAAATCACTAAGTTTCTATTCTCCTAAAAAACAAATATCATCCTCCCCCCTCTTCTCCCCATGAGGCCTTTCCTTAAATAATTATTTTCTACCTCCTTCCTTCGTCCTTACTCCACTGCCTCGGCCATCCGCCTTTTTGGGAATCTAAACTATTAAGGTAATCACACTAACCAAGGATAGAATAATAATAATAATTGTAATATCAATTCTCTGATTCCCCGTTCTCTTGGGAAGTCAAATGATTAATTGTTCATTTAAGTTTTTTTCAAATTCGATTTGACTTTCTTTTAGTTGTTTTGATGAAAGATAATAATGACTTTGTTTTATTAGATATAAGACAAGTTAAAAATTATAAAGTTAAATATTATAAAATTATCACTGCTACTTCTTTATACTTTATGATAAAATAGAAATATTGGCTTAAAAATAATGGAGATTATTACGCATTTATCAACCGTTCAACCATATTCAATGAATGATATAATGTTAATCAAATTTATAATTTAATCAACCACCATTTTGGATCGACATTATTACTTCATTTGTGTGGCATGGAAGTACTTACTTAATATATTCATATTTCAATGAGCCCTATTTTAACTTACTTCGTTCATTAATATTACCTTTATCAATATTTTAACTTACTTCGTTCATTAATATTACCTTTATCAATTTTAATGTTGTTGTATCATTCTCATGGCATTACTGAGCATACTGCATACTATGACAAGTGTTGTTGTATCATTCTCATGGCATGTCATAATGTTAGCATTTCACACTAATCTAATAACGCATGCCATTGTCTTCCACATATGAATCCTTTCATATTTGAACTCTCCCACAAGATGAGAACTTCCTACAAAGAAATAATGAGATATTAATATAGAGAAAGCCTATTTACATGGAGATTTAATGTGGATTGGATTCAAAGAGACAACAACTATTAAGTTGTGAAGATGGTTCAAAAGGAATAGTCGTGAAGATGGTTCAAAAGGAATAGTGCACCGGTAAGTTTGTGGGGTGGGATTGATTCGGGGTCCATTCCGAGGGTTAGCAAGCCTCTTGATTCTAAGGGCGAAATAGAAGAGGCTGTACTTTCCAGGTGAAAAGTATTAGTTGTGAGGATGTTGGTGGGACTAGCTTGGCTAGTCAACCATAGTGCATAGTTAATGGAGTAATATCTAGGTGAAAAGTATCAGTTGTGAAGATCATAGTGCATAGCTAATGGAGTAATACCTAGGTGAAAAGTATCAGTTGTGAAGATGTTGTGGGACTAGCTTGGCTAGTCAAACATATTGCATAGTTAATGGAGTAATATCCAGGTGAAAAGTATTAGTTGTGAAGATGTTGGTGGGACTAGCTTGGTTAGTCAAGCATAGTGCATAGTTAAGGGAGTAATAGGGAAGTGGAAAACATAAATAATTAGATAATAATGAATTAAAATGTCACATTTTATGTAAAAATAAAATATAGCGAGGGATTTAGTAATAAAATAAGAGGAAAGGGGGCATTCAGTGTTTTTGTGTTCAAAGGAATTTTGAATGAGGACATGATTTTAAGTAAGGGTATGGAAGTGACTCTCAAAGTGCCCAAAAGGGGTGGGTGCACATTTATACATATACACTATTCTAGGTTATATTTATTTGTGTTTTTATTTAATGAAATAAAAGATATAATGTAGTATTTTGGCCAATATGGTGATCTTTTGTAAATGTAGTGAGTCCAAACCTTAGGATTCTTTTATGAATTCCACTTAAAAATATTGTTTAGAACATGTTCACAATATCATGCTTTCGCTCTCTCGTATGTTATGGTCCATGGACTGATGCTTATAGCTTAATTGTAACAATGTTTGGATAATTATTTGGATGCTTTTTGGTATGTGTGGACAATGCACCATTAATGAAACATTCTTTACCAATAAAAAATAAATGAATTTATAATCACGAGAGCATAGACAACATAGATCTCAACACCAACATCTATATCTCATACCTCCATTATACGGAAGTATAAAATTGTCAAAGAAATGAAGAGGAAAATCTATGAACATGACATATTATGGTTCTATGCCATATTCATGGAAAGCTCACCATGACATATTATGGTTCTATGCCATATTCATGGAAAGCTCACCATGATATGTGAGGAAAGCATATACAAATGTAAAGCATGTAAATATCATGATATACCACATATGCTAGTATGCTAGTATGGTAAGCAATATGCACTTCTTAATAGTGGATCAAAGGCAACTATCTTATAGTTTAGAAATTTATAATATATACTATGTATGGATAGATGTCATATATAACAACATTGTTATCTATGTAAGAATAGATATGTAAGCACTCCATATATAAATACAACTTCATGCTATGAGCTAATCCATGCTAGGCATCAATACTAATGTATATACCCAATATACAATACTAATGTATATACTCAATATACAATACTAATGTACATGCCTAGTGTACAATGCACGTACTAATATATGCAACCACGCCCCCCAACATACACATATACCCAATGGACAACATGTGTGTGTTTACTTCGGCGGGATGCATACGATGGAGTAAATATTTCTATATGGCATCTTTGCATATCTATGCATAGATAATAAGTCATCTTAGATAATCCATGAGTCCATACCATAGATACCATCAATAAGAATGGCTATGTCTATCGATTTCTAAATTCAAAGTGCTTCTCAAATACACTACTGCGAGGTGCATAATGCTTGCCATACTAGCATAGAGTTTGAAAAAGTACAAGAAAGACACACACATGCACATTGATAATAATACTTGCCATACTAGCATAGAGTTTGAACATTGATAATTTCTAAATTCAAAGTGCTTCTCAAATACACTACTGCGAGGTGCATAATGCTTGCCATACTAGCATAGAGTTTGAAAAAGTACAAGAAAGACACACACATGCACATTGATAATAATACTTGTCATACTAGCATAGAGTTTGAAAAAGTACAAGAAAGATACACATGCACATTGATAATTTCTAAATTCAAAGTGCTTCTCAAATACACTACTGCAAGGTGCATAATGCTTGCCATACTAGCATAGAGTTTGAAAAAGTAAAAGAAAGACACACACATGCACATTGATAATAATACTTGCCATACTAGCATAGAGTTTGATAATAATAGTTGCCATACTAGCATAGAGTTTGAAAAAGTAAAAGAAAGACACACACATGCACATTGATAATAATACTTGCCATACTAGCATAGAGTTTGATAATAATACTTGCCATACTAGCATAGAGTTTGAAAAAGTACAAGAAAGATACACATGCACATTGATAATATATGACAATAGCATAAGCATAAGACACACCTGCACATTGATAATATATGACAATAGCATAAGCATAAGAAGAAATAGACTTAATTGTTAATGGATTTCCCAGTAAGAGGAGTAGTGTGGAATACCTTATAGTTTTTTTCCAAAGATTGTCTCGAGGAAAACCCCATGTGCACCCGTTGCATTTCCAGAATTGCCCAAGATAAACCTTATATTCCTACAGGCACAAGGCCAAGTCAATAGGAAGGCTCAAAGCCAATAAAACAATAAAGGCACAAGGCCAAATCAATAAGCTCAAAGCCCAAGCTCAAAGCCCATAAAACAATATATTGATTATAAATTATAAATATAGAACCTGAGTGGGTAAGATAGCAAACCAACAATGAGGATGCATGCATCAACTATAACAATGATAGGATAAGGTTATATTGATTATAAATATAGAACCTGAGTGGGTAAGATAGCAATCCAACAATGAGGGGGTGCATGCATGCATCAACTATAACAATGATAGGATAAGGTTATCCTTTGATTCCAATAAGTTAAGTAAACAAGACTGCAATCAATTGTATGTGTTAGTTTCAATTGTATACTACGTAGTTTTCTAATTGTGGCTTTAAGTATAAATTCAGTTAAGCACGTGCATGTATATAAAGGTATAGTTCCTTAAGAGCATACATGCCTTATATCATTTCTGGGTGGCATGTGCATGTGCCTGTGCCTAGATTCATTGTACCTACTCATTTTCATAGTCTATATAATGTATATAAAGGTATAGTTTCTTAAGAGCATACATGCCTTGGATCATTTCTGGGTGGCATGTGCATGTGCCTGTTCCTAGATTCATTGTACCTACTCATTTTAATAGCAAGCAATGGATTAACTTGGTACAATTTTCCAATTTTCCTGTTGTAGATTTCAATTCAGAATTAATGAGTATTTCATAGTCTATAAAGGAGAAAGTAGGGAATTAAGCATTAATGAGTATTTTATTTCATAGTCTATAAAGGAAAAAGTAGGGATGTAAGTTATTTATGTAGTTTAATAGCAAGCAATGGATTAACTTGCTACAATTGTCGAGTAGTAGATTTTAATTCTGCTACAATTTTCCTGTAGTAGATTTTAATTCAAAATTAATGTGTAGTAGATTTTAATTCAGAATTAATGAGAAAGCAGTAACAAGTTTTAACTATCCATTTATTGAGTTTTTGTTTTGTTTTCAACGTAAATTTCGGTAGACCAAACGGTGTTTTTGTTTTGTTTTCAACGTAAATTTCGGTAGACCAAACGGTGGAAAAGGTTTCGTTTGCTTGGCCGCAAAGGTTCGCCCAACAAGTCACCAAGCACTTAACCAACAAAAAAAACATTGATTTAGCATTATTGCTACTTATTAGTAGTGAAGTGATTTACAACATACCTACGAGTTATCTGTATATATTTTCTACAATATGCGTTTGCAGATTTTAACATTAGTTTTTAGTGGCTTTTAATGTTCAACTCTCTACTAAGTTAGAGTTTTTTTAGTCTACTTACCACTGATTACGAAAATCTAAAAGCATATCTTTTATCTTTTCAAATCTTATACATCCTTTTGTATGCAAAAGAACATTATTTGGAGTAGATAGTTGTTGTAGGGTTTGAGTGGGCAGTATACAGTTGTGGTAGGGTTTTAGTGGGTAGTATGTTCAAGCTTCGCTTATTGAAGCATAGCTGTTCAAATGATTGGCAATACATGAACCTAAAAAGGGTTATAGGGTGTGAAACCCTAGTTGATACAATGAGTGGAGATCGAAGCTTGTTCAATGGACTATACAGTTGTTGTTGGGTTTTAGTGGGTAGTATGTCCAAGCTTCACTTATTGAAGCATATCTGTTCAAATGATTGGCAGTACATGAACCTAAGAAGGGTTATAGGGTGTGAAACCCTAGTTGATACAATGAGTGGAGATTGAAGCTTGTTCAATGGACTATACAGTTGTTGTAGGGTTTTAGTGGGTAGTATGTCCAAGCTTCGCTTATTGAAGCATATCTGTTCAAGTGATTGGCAGTACATGAACCTAAGAAGGGTTATAGTGTGTGAAACCCTAGTTGATACAATGAGTGGAGATTGAAGCTTGTTCAATGGAGATGTGGAGATGTGGTAATGGTCATATGTTCCAATGATTAGCACATGAACCTAAGAAGAAGGGTTGTGGGGTGTGAAACCCTAGCTGATCCAATGAGTGGAGATTGAAGTTGGTTCATTGGAGATGTGGTAATGGTCATACGTTCCAATGATTAGCACATGAACCTAAGAAGGGTTCTTGGGTGTGAAACATTAGTTGATCCAGTGAGTGGAGATTGAAAATTGAAAATTGTTTAGTAGAGCTGAAGTAATGGCCATCTCTAATATGGCAAGAGGGTCACCTTCACCTTTTGGAGGGTGCTTGTAACTATACATTGTGGAAGTTGAGGCACATGAACCTAAGAAGGGTTCTTGGGTGTGAAACATTATTTGATCCAGTGAGTAAAGATTGAAAATTGTTTAGTAGAGCTGAAGTAATGGCCATCTCTAATATGGAAAGAGAGTCACCTTTTGGAGGGTTCCTGTAACTATACATTGTGGAAGTTGAGCTTGAATAACCTTTGAATAACCTCCGACTTATGGTACCTTGTGGAGAAGGGGGTTCTACTACTTAGAAATTGAAGATATTTGGAAAAGCATAACATAAAGACAATGAGCCCAAAGCAAATATGGTGAAGGATCACCTAACCCTCATATCATTGTGATCCAGTGAAGGATTACTGGATCCCTATTATTGTTATGATATTTTTTTCCAAAGACATGTAGTGATGCCTTGGGAACCCTATACTAGAGTCTTTTCACATATCAAGATGCTCATAATAGAGATCCTCATTCATTATATTATGTTTATGTTTTCCAAATGAGACTTCTTCTATTTGGCTCTGCTTCTCTCAAAACAATTACGCCACCATTGGCTCAAGGCACAAGATAGAATTCGTTGTCAACTATGGTCCTCTTCTGCTACTCTAAAATCCTACTTCAGAGATTTGGGCTCATGAGATTTTCAGAGAATTTCTCAGAGGATTTAACACTGAAAAGTTGTTGCTGTCACTGATTGAGCTTGGCCAGTAACAGGCTATACGAAAGGATGGACTCGAAACTTAACTTAGGAAAAATATATATTTGCCTTTCAGAAATTCAAAGATTTGCCCATCAGAAATGGAAGAATTTTTCCTAAAAGAACAGAGAAGATGCAGACAAAATGTTTCTGAGATGAAGCCATACATTTTCTACCAGAAACCGGACACAACAACATATGTGAACAAAAAGGGGAGACAAACAGGCAGCTTACTCAACTGTTTTGCAGCTATAATTCCATGCAGACATCTAAACTTTTAGTATTAATTTTTATTAGCAAACTGTAAATTTGCTGTAGTCGTAGAGATAAAAATAAAAACCTTTACCTAGTGCAAACTATTTATGAAAGATTTGACAAAGCCATATATATATATCTACATATATATATTTGAAGCAATTATATACTCTCTTGAACTCTGTCAATTGATATAAAAAATGTCAAGCTGAAATGCAAATACAAAGATAAAAATTATAAAATGCAAGCAGTTCTTACCTCTATCTTTCCTTCCCTGCAATAGCTTGGCCTGTTGTAGGGCTTCGCATTTTGCTCTACGGAGACGGATCCTCGGCAAATGGTTTCGTCTCCAATAGCGATGGTAATTTCAAACAGCATTCAACAGGAAGGTCCCAGTGATACTTGACACGAGTAGTGCATGCTTGGCATACGTGTCTTCTTGTTCTTTTATTTTAATAAACTTTATGTGGCGTGGGCACACAAATTTAAGTAATTTGCTCCATGGTATTCTCCAAACCACTTTCGTTAATACTTGGGTTGGCCCTTTCCGGTATTTGGGCTGGTCTGGTCTTCATGGATATACGACATGTGTTTATCAATTTCAATTCATTTCTTAAAAATAAAAAGTGATTAATTTATCATTGATTTTATCTTTTAAAAAATATTGATCTAAAATAATATCAAAATAGAAATATTAAAATCTCAAAATAATTTATATAATTTTGAATAATTAACAATTACGAGTGAAGCGAGTGCGGGAGGTTTGTTGGATGAGGTTCTCATGTTCTTTACGGCAAGTGCAGGGGGAGGTTTGTTGGATGAGGTTATCATGTTCTTTACGGCAAGTGCAGGGGGGGGCCGTTGGATGCTCTTGCACTTGCCCGGGGACGGGAGAAGCTTGTCTATTGAATAAATGAGCCCCAAAGGTTAGCTCAATTGGTAAGACGTGTGCACACTCTCTCGGTTCGGGGAGAGGTCACGGGTTCGAGCCTTGAGTCCTTTGGGGTTAGGCCTTCTGCAAGGATAGCCGACGGTTTACCACCTCTACCATCCAATAATGTGGAGAAGTATTGCTGGGTTTCCCGTGCATATTTCCATATGAAAAAGAAATGAACCCATAAAACTTGAAATATTAGATAATAAAGAATCAAAAGTTAAAAGGCTAACTCATAAGAGATGTGAAGTATTAGATAAATAATAATTATAAGTTCAAAGACAAAGTCAAAAGATATATGTCAAGTATTAAATATAATAACGATAAATACATTCTAATCCGCGAGATGTAGAACAGTTGGTGGCGGGGTATGGTTAAGACGCCTCCTAAGCTGAAAGGTTGTCGGTTCTAATCCCGTTGGATACCAAAAAATCCAGCCATGTTAAAGGTTGGTGCAATCCAAGCCGAGTGCAATCCCTGGGTAATTTTGACGACTTAGATGCCCCTGGTTCATGGTTACTTAGCCAATGGCAACCCTGCTAGTCAGGGGGTTCCACCACTTTGCCAACAAACAAAAAAATGATAAATACATTCTAATAATAATAATTTATTTTTAAGGTCATACCCAAGTCAAACATTAATTTGGTGTATGAGAAACAAGGGATCCTTCTTTATAAAGCTAAGTAATTGCTAAAGTCTATAAAGGTGTACATAGCCTCCCTTTCCACATTTAAATTTATGACTTTCTAAAAAAATATTTATATTATTAACCATTAAACCCACTTGGATTGTACAATATAAACTAAAAAATAAGCTAGACTAAGAATATAGTATAATAATCTTATAAAACTTTAGGCTCTATAACCCTTTAGAATTTTTAGATTAAATAGAGAATTTCGTAATAAAATACATTCATAAATTTAATTTTAATTATCTTATAACATTTCAATTTACAATATAGTAATTTTTTAAATAATGATTTAAAATATCTTTAAATATGAAACAAGATTATAGTCTTAATAATCTACATTCACAAATGTAATTGTAATTATTTTAGATTTTTTTAGTGGTGGTTTAAAACATCTTTAATATCAAAACTTATTTGTTTGATAGACAACTTAATTATGTGATCGAGTTAAATCTTTATGTATAAATAAATGTTGTATTTTTCTATTCATATATTGCAGTGTAATGTCATAACATCTAAAACCATCTACACTAAACTCACTTTCTATAAACAAAAATAATAATAATAAACCTAACTTGAATTTAAGTGATAAATAAAAATTAATGCTCAATTATTTAAAAACTAGTTTTTAAATCACTAAATGATGAATTTTACCGATTGGTGACAACTTTTGGATCATCCCTATCTCGCATATATTTTGTTTCTTTTTTCTTTTCTTTTTGAAGTCTCAAAGTGATAGTAATGTGCAATCCATGCCATTGTCCCTTGCAAGCTATAGTTCAATAATAGAATCAAAAGTCTAATTGAAGCTTTGTGTGGACGGCATCAAGGGTGTGACCGAGGCGCGCGCACACCTTTGGTTAAATATTCAGGGGGTTATAGATATATATATGAGGTGTCAGGGGTTAAAATTGATGTCCGTATGGGCGTATTTGGGTTTTTTAACCGTGAAATACATCTAAAGATGAAATTTCCACGTCACCTGTGAAGTGCAATTGGGTTTGCCA
>LPNX010740664.1:224882-254122 GCA_001517045.1 Pseudotsuga menziesii | reverse complement strand
ATATATATCCAGAGTCACTACAGCCTGTAGGCTACGGCCATTGGCGCGTCGTTGTGCCCTGGGATGGCTAGAGTAGGTGGTAAGTCATTTCCCATACATCATTTAAATGCATGTCCTTCAAAAACTTGTGCCCACATTGTCACCCAAGGAACAAACCCTATATAGCTTGGCTGCAGAAAGCCACTAGCAAAGAATGTTTAGGCATGAGACCACAACCAGTTGGTAAGCGACGCCGCCAGTGATTTGAGCGGTGTAAACATATGGCCAAAGAAGGGCGAGTTTTCATTAGAGCTTAATAGAAAACATCGAGCGAGAGAGATCTCGCAAAGCGAATAGCGATAAATTTAAAGGGAAGAAGAGTAGTGCAACAGAGGTTTTCAAGGCAAAATATCTATCATACCAGAGCATCTGACTCTCCTTTTCAACATTTCAAGGTAAGGGAAACTAAACTATGCATTAAATTGAAGGTATTTATTTTGGTTTTCGCCCCTTAAGATTTTGATTGCAGGACTGTGCTTTCGTTTTTCCTTTTACATCTTTGTTCGAGAGCTTTAATTTATGTCCCTGCAATTCTTAGGATTTATCTCTTTGAGTGTTTATGTAAATATTTGAGCTTTTATGTAAATGTTTATTTTAGGGCCCCTTTGCATTTTATATTTTGTTTTAGAGTGACTCCATGTTTTTTTTACGCCCGGCCGTTTATTTTACAGCCTGTGATGTTTCCAAATTAAATGCTCTACTTCTAGGTTAGATCAGCGATGGATAATTCAATTCTTGTTTATATTTTAATATATTTTGTAGTTATTTGGAAAACTTTCAATTTATTCATAGAACTGAGTTTGCTTTAGTGGTCTCATGCCAATAAAGATTGACCTTTTCTGTTTTTCAATGCGATATGTTTATGTTTATTTATATTTTAAAATTTTTGTTGTTCTTGTTTCACTCTATTTAAAAGCTCAGGTTCTTCAAGCATGTACGGACCCATTTCTGTGTTTTCTTGCTGCGTTTCTTTTCTGTCTGTTTAGGGTTTCAGTTTATTTTATTTTGTTACTTTCATTGCAGTTTATCGAGATAGTTTTTCCTTTTGTTGTTTGTGAAGTTTAGTTTCTCCTCTTATGGAAGGGCAAGCTTTGTTGGCTTGCTGGGCAGACCCGGGTTTACTATCATGTACCAACAACACCCCTAGCTCACTGGCCCTTTCGGCAACAGACCGCGGAGCGGCCTGAAGTCTCACCCGAAGTGATTCTAATGGGTTGGTCAAGGACTCAAGTGTCTCGACCAGGTTCTGTGTGGCGTCCTGACTGCGCCTCGCAGCTCTTCTTATCCCACGAGGCGTCTCTGTCTGCGAAGCTATGCGCAGTTTCCTCTTACGCGCGATGACTCCAACCTCTATCGCATCGCCGCGTCCTGGGCAACACGTAACTCTCTCCTACGCTCGATCCTCAACCCACGGTATCACGCACCGCAGCTCCTCTGCTGATGCGATATCGCCTCCCTACGATATCCTACCGCCGCGGCCCAGCGTACTTATCGTTACTCGTGTTCAACTTACAGGACTCAACAGACAAGGCTATTTTATACTGCGACTCTTAACTGTCTTAAGTGAAGCTTATACAGACTCTTATACAGGATACTTAAAGACTTCACTTGCATTTATCCTTCTAATATGCTATGAACTGAATAACATACACATACATTTACTGTAAGCAAAGTTCATGTAATGAATGACATATATAACAAGCAAATGCAATCACATGAATCAATCACATAACATTCTGATTTTACGTGGTTCACTTCCAGGGTAGAAGCTACGTCCACAGAACTGTGTTTCTATATTATAACTTGAGAGAAGTACACAGTTCTGCTGCACCACATATGCAGCTAGAGATCTTCTGGGTAACTCCGCACTCACTGCCTGGAGCCCTTCTCTCCTAGATCTCTTCTCTTTCACTATATTGCCTTCTTACAATATTCTCTCTCTCTCTCTCTCTCTCTCTCTCTCTCTCTCTCTCTCTGTCAATCCCTGCAGATTGTTACAAACATGCTCAATGAGCTAGCTACTGGTTACAGTAAGATAACTACTGCTGATAACAGAACCAGAGCTCAACTCTATTACAATACAAGGTAACTGTGAGCTAACAGACTCAATGGCTAACTATATGTTATCCAACTAGCTAACTATATGTTATCCGACTAGCTAACCTTTTACAATACAAAAATATATCCCTTTATAGGCGGCCCGAAGGTCTCGCCATTACAACACTGTGGTCCTGTCCCAACAGTAACCCAAAACCCTAACTAGTGACAGTCGGCATATCTGTACTTGGAGTAGTCGCTTTCCGTCACACCACTGCTCTCTGCAGTCTTCCATGCTTCCCGGCACTGACCATGGGTACTATGCACCGCTTCCCTTCTTTTGTCCTTCGTCTTCAATACCTCGGCCTCGTCACTCATTTTCCTTTATGAGGGTAGTTGAGCCCTCCTGTCTTCGTCGCTGCCTTCAATGCAGTGGTTGAGCTCTCTCTTTTCAATCACTCAGGTACTGTTGTCTTCCTTGACTTCTTTGTTCCAACAGTCACGGTTTCCGGCTCTGCTCTGCAGCTAGAAACATGCTACGGCGTCGTAGCTTCACCTTATCTCTTCGTCTTCGCCAAACTGTCTATCTGCCAAAATGGCATCTTTTCCTGTAGCTGTGGGACTCTGCTCCAACAGTCCCCTAACACTTACTTGTGGCTCGTCACCGAGCCACTACCAACAGGCTTCTCCTGCTGTAGCTTCTCCAATAATAGCCTCTTTTTCATGCGGCATCACACATCTGCGCAGGAATTCATCTGGACCTAACTTATATAACTATCCTGCGATCAGGGTGAAGTCTGCTGCTTTAACAACCAACTGCCTCCTTTGATGCTTGGTAAACTCCTCAGGTGCCCTTCCTGTAGTGAGAAAGTGAATGACATCAGCATAGTACTCATCTGCGATATGGATAGAAAACAATTGCGCATCTGGCAAATTGTCCTCTAGATTACTTGGCTCTTCTCCTGAGTCTATTCGCGACAGATGATCAGGTCCGGCGTTCAATCTTCCTGGTTTGACAATGCTTTCAAAATTATACTCCTGAAAGAGGAGTAACCATCTGCAGATTCTTCCCCCTAACACTGGCTTATTGACCAGATACTTCAATGCGGAATGGTCAGTAAACATCTTGAACGAGGCACCCAACAAGTAGTGCTTGAACTTCTGTAGCGCGTACACCATAGCTAAGCCTTCTCTTTCTGTCGTGGTGTAGTTCTTTTCTGCTATCGACAGCTTTCTACCAGAGTATACGATAGGATGGTCGATACCTCCCTCTCCTGGTTGCGTTAAAACAACCCCTAGTGCGATGCCAGATGCATCCACGTGTACATGAAACGGCTTAGTCCAGTCTGGAAATACTAAGATGGGTGTTGTAACCATCCTCTCTTTAAGTGTGTTTAGACTCTGCTGGAATTCCTCATTCCATAGGAATTTTACATCTTTCTTTAACAGTTTTTCCATCGGTGCTGTAATCTTTACGTATCCCTTGATGAATTTTTTGTAGTACCCGGTATGACCAAGTACTGTTCTCAATTGTTTGACTGAGTTGGGTGCTGGAAGATTTACAATGATGGCAATCTTTGCGGGATCTACCATCAAGCCTTGCCTGCAAACAATGTAACCCAACAAAATACCAAATGGCGCACAAAATATACATTTTTTCAAGTTCAGAGGAATCTGGTACTGCCAACATTTCTCTAGCATCAGTCTTAAATCTCCTATGTGCTTGTCAATTGATCCAAATACAGTCCAATCATCAAAATAAACTTCTAGGAATTTATGGATGTATTCCTGAAATACAGCAACTCCTACTCTAGAAAAGATAGCTGGTGCATTCTTAAGACCAAAGGGCATTACCGTATACTGGAATGAGCCCCATTCTGTTGCAAAAGTGGTCTTATGTCGATCTTCTGGGTGGATTCTGATCTGGTGATAGCCTAAAAAGCCATCAGTGAAGGAGTAGACCTCCTGTCCTCCCACATTGTCTAGTACTTCATCAGTGAAAGGTGTTGGAAATGGGTCATGAAGTGATGCATTGTTGAGTTTACGTAAGTCGACACAGATCCTGATGTCTCCTTCAGTTTTCTTCTCTTGCATGACCATGGGACTAACCCATTCACTCTCTTCTACGGGCTCAATGATGCCTGCTGCTAGCATCTTATCAATCTCATCCTTAACTTTTTCTTTGTAGCACGGATTTAATCTATATGGACGCTGCTTGACTGGTCTAGCATCCTCTTTCAATGGTATCCTCATTACTCCCAGGTCTCCGACTATTCCCTTCATCTCTGTGAACTTGGTCGGAAATAGGTCTTGATAGTCATGTAGCAAGTCTACAATCTGTCCAACTGTTTCATCGTTCCAATAGTCTCCAATAGAGGCAAACTTTGATTCTGTGTCTGTGCCAATATTGATCTTTTTAATCTTGATCAGCTCTGTGATTGCTGGAATCTGTAGCTTCGGTCCATCAACATTGCGAGTCCCCTCTGACTCCGGAATGTTGATGTTGCGAGGATCCTCATACTCATCCTCTGGTTTTGATGCAAAATTATAGCACTCGAGCGCATCTTCTAACTGGATGGCCCACTCAGGTTGAGTATGTACTGATAGGGTACAATCCTCAAATATCTTAACCTTTATTACATCTAGGGCCTGATCAACACTTGGATACTCAGATTCAAAAGCGAAGGTGAGTAGAAAGCTATCTATCATAAGTGGCCATGTAGTAGTTCCCTTGCGCAATTCAATCTCTGTGTACCAGTTCCATGGAACTGTGTCCAACGTGTGAATGAATCGGTGAACCCATTCATCCTCAGGAATGTCCGACCAATTCTGTTCACATGTCTGAATATGTGACCTAGGGTCACTTTCTCCTGTGTATCTCTGCTGGACATACTCTCTGTTGGTAGAGAATCTGATCGCCATCAATCTCTTAAGATCATCCCATGATGCGATATTCTCTTTATGTGCATACCACCATCTTGCAGGTGTGGCTCATACTGCAAGGTCCATAGCTGTGATCCTCTGCTCATGAGGAATTTGTTGTTCAAACTGCATGAGAAAGTCCTGGATATCTGTTAGACCATGAAATGATGGAATCTCGTTGATCTCTGCGCCAATCCATCGTAGTGACTTAGTCATATACGCACATCTGCGCGCTGAGACTTCGTAAAGTCTGTTATGCCAGTTCTCTATACCAACATCTGAATCTGATGCACATGAGTTGTCGCATCGCCAACTAATGTTCCCTTCTGCGGTTGGATTGATGTAGTCGCTCTGGTTTGCAGTCATATGATAGAGACTGTCCATGTTACGTGCCTCTTCCTATGCTCAGATAGGTTCAATGTATCTCAGACCCTGAAGAGGATCTAACGGTGCGATGACCCGGATCTGCGCATCCTCAAAGGTCATTTGTCTTCTCTTTAAGTCGATAACGGCCATGTTACCGATCGCCCAATCAATGCCTAGCAGTGCTGGATATGGTCTACTATCGCCAATGATTTCTATAACTTCAAAGTCCGCAGAGCTGCGAACTCCGTCAATGTCAACTGGCACCTGCGATAATCGACCCAGGGGTGATACCCGTTGTTGATTAGCTAATCTCAGATGGATAGGAGATCTGACTAACTTAGGGCTACCCATCTGTTCCCATGTCTGCTTAGTCAGAACATTTACCTCTGATCCTAGATCTAGGATCACCTCGTCCATTTCAAATTCTCCAACCTGTGTTGTAAGTTGCATCTCTCTTCCTGTTCTTGTATGTCCCATAATATTATGAACAGCGTGTTGTACACTACTCACGGAAGAAGATGGCTGACACTGATCTATGATGCGCTGAATTTCTCCAATAGCTTGCTCATTTCTCATGAGTTTTAAACAGCTTCGCAGGAAGGATTGTACACTTCCTGCCAACTCGTCTTCGTCGCAAGCGCCTGATGTGGTAGCCTGCGATATCTATATAGGGCTAACGCCACAAGGTGCTTGCTGCGGTATGCCCCTAGATGGAGGTACCTGCGATCCTAATTGCGTAGGGTCATCAAAGAAAGTCTTAGCTTCCTAAAATGTCTGTTTATTCTTCTGTAGGTCAAGTGGTGTTGCTTTGTTAGGAGCTTCACGTACCCACTCCTGATCTGTGTTCTTTTTATTATCCTGCGATGTCTCATTGGTAGAAGCACCGCTGCGAGTCACAATTTTGACTCTTTGTTCTGGTTCTTCCTGCTCAGCAGCAATAAGCTGGATGTTTTGGTGTACTTCTAGCTTAGATTCTCTGATCTTAGCTATCAAGGTAGGACAATCTTCTATAGCGTGATCGTAAGATTTGCAATAGTTACATGTGGTGGTAGGGCTCTGACAGTCCCTAGCATAATGTCATACAACTCCACAGTTGTAACAAGTGACTGGTCCGCGACCACGGCCAAAGCCTTCTCCACGGCCAAAGCCTCTGAATCCTCCTCGTCCTCTGAATCCTCCTCCACGGCCAACATAAGCCGGATCATGCTGTGGTCCTGCTGCTGGACCCTGTGTTTCTGATTGGACTCTGTACAAGTCTTGCTTGCTCCCGACCATGAGATCATAGGCTCGAAAATCGTGTTCATCATGGCCTACAGACTTACAGAAGACACAGTATAAGTTCTTAGGTGTCTGTACGTACTTCTGAAGTAAAGGGCACCGGTGAGGTAGATGCCCTCTTCTTTTGCATATTTCACACCACGGCCTGTGGGTCTGTGGTAAGGGGTTAGGAGCCCCGGTTGCTAGATATTCTATAAAGACTGGCCAATTATCTTTAGTATGGCCTTGTGCTTTACACTTTACGCACCATATGTCTTGCGCAATCTCTTTCCCTTTCTTAAGCTCATGCGACTGTATCGTGAGATTAGCCAACTGGTTTTGCAGATTTGTCATACCTGTGATGGTTTCAGCTAGCGGTGAAGCCTCTAGTTTCATCACCATCTCCAACGCGTCGTCCTGCGTTTGGAGTTTCTGTTGCATTAATGGTAGTCTGATGTGAGGGAGCAGTGCTGCAATAAACCATTCCTTATGCTGCTCCGGTGCAAACTCAAAGCTGACTCGGTCTATAAGGGCTTTGAATTTCTGATCGAAGTCCCACACTGACTCTGTAGGTAACTGTTTGATGTCTTTGAGCTCTGTAATGCACTGTGACTCAGACTTAGGTTTCTTAAACTCTTTAATCATGGCAGTCCTGACCTGGACAAGTGTTCTGGGTACCGTTGTGGTGTACTTCATATACCATGTTAGGGCTCGTTCTCTCAGTGTGGTGACCAACTGTACAAGTTTACTATTATCATCATTGATTTCTTTAATGGTCCACATGGCTTCACATAGAAACCAATGCTGCTCTGGGTCCTCTGCCCCTGTACCCTTAAAGATAGGTAGCTTCATATCATCCCCCATTCTATTTCTACGTGGTGGATGCTGGTTTGTTGTGTTACTACCACTCAGTGGTGTAGGTGGAGGTGATGTAGCGGTAGTATGTACTGCCTGGGAACTACTAGATGGAGTTCCTACGGGATTGTTCTGAGTCCCAGTCTCTTTCTATGGGGTATAAGGGTGGTAAGGGATACCCCCTTCTGTTCTTTCTGTGGCACTGTGACTCTGTTGTCTAGTATTATCTGAACTGTCTTCAAATATGGGAGAACTGAAATATACTTTGTATTTCTTTCCACTACGTGTACGTCCAATGTCATCAAAATCACTTTCAAACTCTTGTGACATTACTATCTTTACTTATTCATCTGTTACTAGATCCATTGTTCCTTTTTCATGTAATAACATCTTAATGGACAAGTTTAAAGATTTGAGGTACTTACCGCAATATCCTTTGAAGAAGTAATGCTTAGCCTCGCTGAAGCTTTTTCTCTGGTCAACTGCAAACTCTGTGACGAAGCCTTCTAGCACACTCGCAAGCCAGAAGTCTACTGTCCTCGTAATGGGATTATCAAGGTTCTTCACGCTCTGAATCAGCTCCGGTGTCCAGACAATGTTTCTTTTCTTATTGAATATGTTCTTGTCAGTTAACTTTGATAACCAATCGTAAAGCTCATTTCCAAAGGTCACAAAAAATATCGTGTGCAGGTCTGTAACGATATGTTTTTGTAACCAGTCCTTTGTACTCAGTCTAGGACTCTTGTTTTCTCGTTCGGCAAACTCTTTCTTGTTAGAAACAACCCACTCATTGACTTCGTCTCTAGTAGGATGCCAACAGAACATCAGTGCTCAGTTTATTCAAAACCGGCAACGAAACCATTTGTTGGCTTGCTGGGCAAACCCGGGTTTACTATCAAGTACCAACAACACCCCTAGCTCACTGGCCCTTTCGGCGACAGACCGCGGAGCGGCCTGAAGTCTCACCCGAAGTGATTCTAATGGGTTGGTCAAGGACTCAAGTGTCTCGACCAAGTTCTGTGTGGCATCCTGACTGCGCCTCGCAGCTCTTCTTAGCCCGCAAGGTGTCTCTGTCTACGAAGCTATGCGCAGTTTCCTCTTACGCGCGATGACTCCAACCTCTATCGCATCGCCGCATCCTGGGCAACACGTAACTCTCTCCTATGCTCGATCCTCAACCCACGGTATCGCGCATCGTAGCTCCTCTGCTAATGCGATATCGCCTCCCTGCGATATCCTACCGTCGCGGTCCAGCGTACTTATCGTTACTCGTGTTCAACTTACAGGACTCAACAGACAAGGCTGTTTTATACTGCGACTCTTAACTGTCTTAAGTGAAGCTTATACAGACTCTTATACAGGATACTTAAAGAATTCACTTGCATTTATCCTTCTAATATGCTATGAACTGAATAACATACACATACATTTACTGTAAGCAAAGTTCATGTAATGAATGACAGATTTAACAAGCAAATGCAATCACATGAATCAATCACATAACACTCTGATTTTACGTGGTTCACTTCCAGGGTAGAAGCTACGTCCACAGAACTGTGTTTCTATATTATAACTTGAGAGAGGTACACAGTTCTGCTGCACCGCATATGCAGCTAGAGATATTCTGGGTAACTCCACACTCACTGCCTAGAGCCCTTCTCTCCTAGATCTCTTCTCTTTCACTATATTTCCTTCTTACAATATTCTCTCTCTCTCTCTCTCTCTCTCTCTCTCTCTCTCTCTGTCAATCCCTGCGGATTTACAAACATGCTCAATGAGCTAGCTACTGGTTACAGTAAGATAACTACTGCTGATAACAGAACCAGAGCTCAACTCTATTACAATACAAGGTAACTGTGAGCTAACAGACTCAATGGCTAACTATATGTTATCCGACTAGCTAACTATATGTTATCCGACTAGCTAACCTT
Source organism: Pseudotsuga menziesii (assembly GCA_001517045.1). Taxonomy (NCBI): domain Eukaryota; kingdom Viridiplantae; phylum Streptophyta; class Pinopsida; order Pinales; family Pinaceae; genus Pseudotsuga; species Pseudotsuga menziesii. The sequence goes on along the minus strand of LPNX010740664.1, from coordinate 244,715 downwards.
TTACAATACAAAAATATATCCCTTTATAGGCGGTCCGAAGGTCTCGCCATTACAACACTGTGGGCCTGTCCCAACAGTAACCCAAAACCCTAACTAGTGACAGTCGGCATATCTATACTTGGAGTAGCCTCTTTCTGTCACACCACTGCTCTCTACAGTCTTCCATGCTTCCCGGCACTGACCATGGGTACTATGCACCGCTTCCCTTCTTCTGTCCTTCGTCTTCAATACCTCAGCCTCATCGCTCCTTTTCCTTTATGAGGATAGTTGAGCCCTCCTGTCTTCGCCGCTGCCTTCAATGCAGTGGTTGAGCTCTCTCTTCTCAGCCGCTCAGGTACCGTTGTCTTCCTTGACTTCTCTGTTCCAACAGTCACGGTTTCCGGCTCTGCTCTACAACTAGAAACATGCTACAGCGTCGTAGCTTCACCTTATCTCTTCGTCTTTGCCAAACTGTCTATCCGCCAAAATGGCAGCTTTTCCTATAACTGCGGGACTCTGCTCCAACAAGCTTGTTTTCGTTCGTAATGTTCTAGATTTCTAAATATATTTTACGGTGTTATTTTTTTTGGCAAGATGGATCGGTACTAGAGAGTCGAGAAGCCACGACCAGAGACTCCAATAAGTGAGAATGAAATCCATATTACTACACAGGAGAGAATGTGAAATTACATAACCTATGCAACGACATTGCTCCAGGTAAGAGTTTATATTGTCTGTATGGAATCCTAAAAATTTATTTATATGCATATTTTATTTATTTCATGATTGTTCTGAAGTAAAATAGTTAGTTTTTCTTAAATATGAATGTGTTTATGTTAGTGATATGTTGGTTGATGGCCCTTTCAAACAGAATTTGCAAACCATATTTTGGTTGGGACTATGACTTTACTTTTGAGATTACTTTTGTGATTGCATCAAATATTCCTTCACAAGATTTAAGCTTATGAGGCGCCAACCTTTTAGTTAGTGACTATTTATGCAACAGTGAATTTGTTTGGATTGTATTCAAACATCGCCAGTGTTGCAAGCATCCATGATTTATTGGCCACATTGTGTGTTTACTCTGAAACAATAATTTTCCCTTAATAAATCATGATTTTTTGAACCTATTTTTTCCATTGCTTCTATGATTTTTGCTGATATTCACACAATTAATATGTTTTGTTACTTTAAGTTTGTTGGCTTTTTTGAACCTTTTCCTATTTTTTCTGATGTTTTGATTTCATGACCTCGGTGATCATTTGCCAATGTAGATGTCTTCAACAATGCAAATCAAATTATTTCATAAAATTTCCCTTTTTTTAAGTCTCTGCAGAAAGAATTAGACACACTTAACCCTGAATGCTTCTTTGTTCATACTTTGATTGATAATGTTAAAGATAATACAGAGTAATCTCTTAAAATGATACTTTCAGTTTACAGTTGGTTGGAAAATATTGAACATCTAAAGTTGGTTGTTCTTGCCTATTAAGAATAAATTTTAATAGAAGAGTAAACAAATTTATTAAAAGTTTTAATAGAAGGGTAATCAAATTGATTAAACGTTATATGCAGGGCAATTTTTTTAACAAAACCGTCAAAAAAAATTACACTGATGGGCAAGGGTGCCCATCAAATTTAACCCCTGTGAGGTGTACATGTGAGGTTTGAATGAGTATTTTGTAAAATATCTATATGAATAAATATTTTAGTAATATTGTACAAAATACATTATTGAATATATATGCAATGCATATTTAAGGTGTGGCATTAATAGTAGGAGTAATGCTTTTTAAAACATGTCTTTGCAAGTTGGTCCTATCTAATGATTAGTAAGTTATAACCAGGGAAAAAGCAAAAAAGTGGAGTTGGTTAGTGGTTTAGGAGGCGGAAGATGGCTCTGGAACGTCACTTCCAGAAGCGACTTCTCCTAGCTCGATGGCTCGGGTGTCTCTCCCTCAGGGCTTTGATATCATCTGGTATTACCATTTGATATGGAAAGAGCATATTAAGCTCTCTTTGAGAAGGTTATTTGTGCTTTTTTAGGATTTTTCTCGCACCCTTATCACCCCTCCCTATCTAGCATACGGTTTCTTCTCTGGTTATTGAGTCAGCTCTGTTTTTCACATGGTAACCTTTCCTGCCTCCTTGGGCTGCTTTCTGCTCTTTTTTGGGTCGCTAGGGTTTTACCACTAGTAGGTTTGTGCAGCTCTTAGTCTTGACCCGGAAACTGGATTCCATCCTCCTCGGTGGAGGACTAGTACCAACCAGTCGAAAAAGTAGGAATTTGTATCAGAGCCAGGTCAGTACTGGATTCACCTACTAGCCGGGTTTTGGTTTTGAGGGTTACGTAGGAAGGTCTGTTAGGACTGGTTATCATTCTGGTTATGACTTGCAGCTCCTCAGGTGGCTGTGTATTGTATGGACTACGTCGTTTTGGAGTTCTCACGTAACCCCACCAGTCTTTCAGGGTTTCCTTAACCTTGGCGGTCATCTCAGTGATAGCCGGTGTCCTTCTTGTTTTATCTGTTGGCCACCAGGGTTTCTTCTATCACATTTGGTTGGCATTGCTTCACTTTACCACGTTTCCATCATGGGGTTGACTACTTGAGGGTTTTGTCTCTACATGGTTTTTCAGTGGCCGTCCCTCACATTTTAAAAAAGAACTCCATACTCATGGCTGTCGCTCCACATAAGTCGGGTCCATGATTAGGGATGGAAGCAGATCTGAATGAACTCCCACCACCTTCACTCACACACTTCCGTCATCGCAGAGCTTCAAAGGCACACAAGTTCCATGAAGGAAAATTGCGTTATGTGATAGGCAGGGATATATTAATGGAAAGGACAGAGGCTCTATGCTCTCAAGCACTCATAGGCAGGCTGGAATACACCTAGATGGGTAAGAATGATTGGCACACTTGGGCTATAGAAAACTGGAAGCCTCTCTTCTCCTATACACCCACGATCAGTCTGTTATCCAGAGGTTGGATTGTTATTGTTTTTTTGGAAGAGGCTCATGCTCTACCTATTTTAAACTCCTTCTGGGGCATCCAGGAAGGCTCCTTGGTGCTGGACCGCTAGCACATTCACTTTGACCCATTGAGGGAACATGTCAAGAAGAGACACTTATGGGTCCTCCTCCCTGGTTTGCCTCTACCGCTATGGAATCGCGAAGTAATGGAAGGCATTGGGAACACCATCGGTCGCTTCCTGGCTGTTGAAGACGATTTCCTCCACTCGTTTGACAAATGAATGGCCAAAATCCTTGTTGAAATGGACCTAGTATCAGGCCTCCCAGCATATATTGAAATTTTATGTCAGGATCGACTTCTGCACCAGCGGTTGGAATACCTTAATGTGCCATTTCGTTGCAGTAGATGCAGAGCTGTTGGACACCTTCGCAGGACCTATCCATTGATGAGAAAGGGGATTGTTTCTCTCTCATCTTCTCCTACTTCAGACCGGGCACACTCTACCTCCCCTTTCTGCATGGCTACTCATGAGACAATGACAACAAAAGGTATGTTATCACAAGCTTGCTCCTTATTTGAAGATGCTACTGAACAAGAGCTATTACTTTTAGATTCAGTTAAAGCCAAAGGCCCCTCCTCTGTGTTAACTGGGCATCCCGACCTGGAACCAGATTAACCCTTTGAACCGACTCCTCTCCCTTCCACAGAGGAGGCTCCCCCAGGGTTGTCCACTTTGACAGAAGCTCTCCCTTCTTCCCAAACCTTAGAAGAGCTCTTAAAAACCCCTGCAAGGCCTCTTTTAACTGAAGTTCTTCCTTCTGCAGTTCTACCCTCACTCTTTACAGAAGTAGATTTCCCTCCTCTACCGGGTCCCAGAATCTCCTCTGCTACGTCACCACCCTACAGCCCGACTTCCACTCCATCCTTTGCTGATCCTTCTCTGCAATCTGACCTGGAAATATTCTCTAACAGAACTCCACGTTCCCCCTCTATCCTTCCCTTGGACTCCATACACTTCCAGAATGTTACTATAAGGAGAAGATCAAAGAAACCCTCGATCTCCTCTTCTGACACCTTGCCTCTCCCCCCGTATACACCTCTCTCCACCAGATTAAAGATTGTTGCACGCAATGCTCAGTCCTCACCCTCTCGGGCCCTTAGAGCTATGACACCCGAGTCTTCGAGTACCTAATGAAATCCTCTCCTTTAATATCTGTGGCCTTGGAGGCTTGGCTAAACACAAAAGCCTCTGGAACCTTGTGGTCTCCCTTGCACCAGATCTTATATTTCTTCAAGAAACCATGACCTGCTCACATCCTACCATTCTGTCTTTCTCTAAGCTGCGTCCGGGATGGGAATATTGTGCAGTAAGCTCCATAGGCCTCTCCGGTGGTTTACTTGCAGCCTGGAACCCATGTTGCTTCAGAGTAAAATCCTTTAAAACTGCAGCAGGGATCCTTCTTAAGGCTCAGGTTCAGGGCTCTTCTCATATTTTCTCTCTACTCAACTGTTATGGGCCTTATAACAATAGGGAGAACTTCTGGGACTTGGTTGTCAAAGGGGGATTACTCAATCAACCTAACCTAATTTTGGCAGGGGACCTCAACCTCACCTTAAACTGTTCTAAATTTTGGGGAAAAAAGGCTCGCCCAGACCCCCTTGGCCCCTTTTTCACCCATATGTTCTCCTCCCATCAGCTTGTCGATATTGCTCTGGATACTGCGGGACCTACCTGGCGTAACGACCGCTCGAGTGATGATGGCATAAGCAAGCGCCTCAATAGGTTCTTGCTTTCCACAAACTTGTTAGACCAACTTCCATTATACAGGGCTTGGACATTGCCTTCAGCTATTTCAGACCACTATCCGGTTGTCCTAGAATGGAGGGAGTCTACTAAGCCATGTATATTTCCCTTTAAGTTCAATCACTCTTGGCTAGCTTTTGATGATTTTACAAAGATGATCAGGAAAGAGTGGCCTCTCCTTCCTCAGGACTCTGCCTATTCTAGAATGGAGTCTTTCTCCAGAAAGCTCAGATTACTAAAGAAGAAGATCAAATACTGGACTCATCAAAAGTCCATCGAGATAAAGGATAAAAGCTTCCTATTAGAGTCAGAAATTAATAATCTCCTCTCTTCTTCCCCTGCAGGCATTATTTCCTGTGAGTCACACACCACTTTAAACTCTCTTCAATATGAGCTCAAGAAGCTGAGGGATCATGAGATCCTCACTGCCAAACTAAAGAGCAAGATGATTTGGGCTACACTGGGTGACTCTAACACCAAATTCTTCCATTCGGTGGCCACTGCTAGGAAAAACCACAACGCGATCTGGGGTCTAGAGGATGAGAGACGTAATTTGATTGAAAATGATCAAGACTTGAAGGATTTGGGAGTTAGACATTTCAAAAAGATTTTCAGTGATAATAACCTTACCTCCATCTCTTCTCAGATGAAAATCATCAGCCTCTTCCCTTCCTACATTTCTCAAGAGGATCGGTCTACCTTTACTTCCAAGGTCACATTAATTGAAATAGAAAGGGCACTCAAGTCTTTTAAGAAGGACAAATCGCCTGGGCCCGATGGGTTTCCTGTATAGTTCTTTCTAGCCTTTTTTGACCTTTTGGGGGAAGAGCTGGTGAATCTTGTGGAAGATGCACGTTTGGCAGGGAGAGTCCTTCCCTCTCTTAACTCGACCTACATCACTCTGATTCCCAAATTTTAAAAACCTACAACCTTCGCTGATTTTCAACCTATTTCCCTCTGTAATTTGATTTACAAGCTTATAGCCAAGGTTGTAGCACTACGTCTAAAGCCTTTTCTGGACCTTTTTATTTCTCCCCAGTAGTTCAGGTTCCTCAAAAACCACCAGATTACGGAGCCTATTTCCATTACACAAGAATCCCTTCACTCAGTCAGATCTAGAAACAAAAGTGCTCTTGTCCTTAAGCTTGATCTCACAAAAGCCTTTGACAGAGTAAACTGGTCATTTATCAGGCTCATCCTTCTACAAATTGGCATGCCTATGGAAGGCGTTAATTGGATTATGGGCTGCATAACCTTGGTTAATTTTGCACTACTTATCAATGGCTCCCCCACTCATTTCTTCACGGCTTCTCGAGGCATCAGGCAAGGATTCCCTCTCTCACCTCTCCTCTTCATCTTAGTGATTGAAGGTCTCAGTCTTCTTATTGAGGATGCCCACAAACATGGAAAGGTAAAAGGAATCAAAATTTCCAAAGAGCTCTCTCTCACACACCTACTTTTTGTAGATGATGTGATACTATTTGGGATTGGTACCTTTGAAGAATGGATAGCTCTTAGGGTCCTTCTGGACATCTTTTGCGAAGCTTCTGGAATGCTTATAAACTCTGAAAAGTCATGTTTCCTTTGCAACAATTTAGATGATGGAATGATTACCAGAATCACTCACACTTTGCCTTTCAAGACCCAGCCCATGACCTCTGGGTTTAATTATCTTGGATATTTTATTAAACCCTCGGGCTACCTTGTAAAATACTGGTTATGTCTCATAAAAAAATTTGAAAAAAGGATTTCTCACTGGTCCTTCAGACTTCTTTCTTTGGGGGGGAGGCTGGTACTTATTAGAGCAGTTCTTACTAGCATACCGGTATTTTGGATGGCATTAGTCCCCATCCCAAAAACCATTCTGGGGAAACTGAAAAGTCTGATATTTGACTTCCTATGGGGCACAAAGGTAAATAAGAAAAAGTTTCATTTGGCTGACTGGACATCCTTATCCAAACCCACTTCTCTGGGGCGATGGGGAATAAAAAAATCTTGAATGGTTCAGTATATCACTAAGAATCAAATCATTCTGGCAAGTTCTATGCGGTAATGGTCTCTGGTTCAAGATAATTACGGAAAAATATTTAAAGAAGAACACAGTGTTATCTTGGATTCGTAGGAAGGATTTCTCAGTCATGGATGTATCCATTAACTGGAAAGGCTTCATTAATCTTATCTCCTGGCTTGGATGTGGATTAATTTGGATGGTAGGTGATGGATTTAACACTAGAGTCAGCCTGGATCTGATTGCAGGATTGGATACAAGTTATACTCTGCCAAGGGACCTTCTCGACTATTTGGAAGATTATGGTATAACTTCGCTGGCACAGGCCAGGAACTACTCCCAGGAAGCTCCTTCTTACTGGCTCACTGCTTCTGACTTGGATTTAGGCGGTGATTGGTATAATATTTGGAATGATTATATCAGTGGGATGGAACAAGGGAGAATAAGACTCGGATCAAACCCAGACTGTTTGTTTTGGTCATATAAGAATTTCACAAGCCCAATAACGACAGCGTTAGCATATGACTGTGTGGCAAATCACTATTTGGTTTCTCATTGTGAAGCTCAACCTCTCCATCGGACTCTATGGAAATTCAAAATTCCTGAGAAGTTACGATGCTTTATATGGCTCCTATCAAATAACAAGGTATTAACCTGGGACCAGCTCAAAAGAAGGGGCTTTCAAGGACCTAGTCTCTGCATTCTTTGCAAAAAAAAATGAAGAATCGGCTCAGCATCTGTTCATGGAATTCAATTATACAAAGAATGTCTTTCAAGCTGTATTTGATCATTTTGGCACTCAGTCTCTTCATAAGACCTCTGTGGGTTTTTCTATTCGACAGTACCTGGACTGTTGGTTACGAGTACATACCATGGATTATGCATATCTATAACTACCTTTTTTCGTCCTCTGGGCAGTCTGGAAACAACAGAACAGGTGTATTTTTGAAGGATTTACTCCAACTGTATATGGGGCCCTACAACAAGCTGAAGTGCTCTTCTATACCTTCTTGGTGCCTGTTAAGAAGCTTAAGAAAAGAATTATTGATATGCCTCCTATGATATACTATCCATGTGGATTTTTCGATGGTGCAGCCGCCAAGAACAAAGGGGGTGCAGGTTTTGTATTACTATTAAGCAACTCTCATAGTATACAATTCACCATGGGATGTGGCAGATGTACAAATACAAAATCTGAGATGATGGCTTTATGGGCCCTCCTTACAGTTTCAAAGATCATGGGTATTCCTCTTCTCTCTATCTATGGTGACTCCCTTGTCATCATACAATGGGCCACTGGCAAAAGCAATCTGAACCTGCCTCATTTGAGTCACTGGTGTTATGATATAAAAGATCTTCTGCAAATATTTCCGGGAGTGATCATGAAACACACTTATCGTGAGCATAACCAGATTGTTGATAGTCTCTCTAAAAAGGCTCTCTTTCTAGACTTAGGTTATGGGGAATTCAAAGAAGTCCTAAATGATATTTCTACTGAACATGGTAACTTTCAGTTATTTTAGATGTGTCGTGCTCTATTCTTTAAGCACACTTTTAGTTTTTTTGATTGGGATCACAGTAATTACATATAGAGACGCTCAGTTATCTATTATGCTCACGATCTTTGCTGTTTTCTCACCCTTTCTGGGAATGATAAATATCTGACTTGTTTATACAGAAGTGATGATAAAGCCTGATTATACAATAGGATTGTGCTTCAACAACTATGTCTTGATGACAGGAAACTGTCTCGGTAGAGAGGAATACCTCATTGATTGAGCTTCCACAAGCAGAATGATCTCTTGATCGATTGTATATGATGATCTTTGATTCAATAGAATAACAAGATCTGGTATTTTTTCTTCTGAAAAAAGGAAGAAGTTATAACCAAAAGATATGAAGGAAAATCATGGTGAGGTTAATTAAGGCCCTATTTGAGGTGAACAAATGAGAATGGGGTCTTACGTGAGGATAAAGGTGAATAAATGAGAAATGGGTCTTAATTGAGGATGGGAGGCAAGGAATCAATGTTTTATTTAGAGGTGTGTAATGGAATGAAGGTTATGATCAAGAAGAGAATGGCTTATCGAGATTTGGCTTCAAGAGGACATGACCAAGCTATAGTTGAGTTATGGAATTAAAATTTTAATTAAAACTTCATACTATAATTATGAGTCTAATTTAAACTAGTGATATATATGGTTATTTTCGAAGGTAAATCAAATTGATTCATTTTTTAGAGGGCATTTGGGTGTAGGCTTAATGTAGGTGATGGAGTCTTAGTGCAGGGAATGAGGGCATCGATGTCTAATATATTTGTTCATCTTTAAATTATCAGTCCCTACCTTTTAGGCTATCAAGGAATCTATGAATCGACTTGCCTTGTTTTAATTAGTCTAGACGAGGAAATCATGTAATAGGTATTTCAAGCCACCATTGTTAACTAAAAAAATATAACTATAAATATCATAACTAAAAGTTAAAACAATGTTTCAATTTGAAAATCAAAATGCATATGTGGAGATGGTAATAGGTCAAATCCTATGGAGAATGGAGTAAATCCAGATTCTATGGTAAATATATTAGTCCCATCCTATAAGGATATTCTCCAAAAACAACCATTGTGTGTCTTCTCATCCTTCAAAAGAGTAGGACTAAGGAAGGAAATCCTTACAATCAAGTAATCTATCCTAATGTTACTATGAGGAAGAAAATAGTAGGGAAGGGTTAAAAAACCAAGGAAGGGTTTTCTCATGGCAGGTCTANGAAGGAAATCCTTACAATCAAGTAATCTATCCTAATGTTACTATGAGGAAGAAAATAGTAGGGAAGGGTTAAAAAACCAAGGAAGGGTTTTCTCATGGCAGGGCTATGATTAGCATTTCATAAAAACCCATAAAGTCTCTCCAATTACCAAATAAAGGATGCTCTATTGATGTATTTCCTACATAAGCCCTTTCTGATAAATTTAGGGCACTTAGAGCATATATGCCCTCTGATATTGTTCCATTATTATTATTACGTCCTTTAATGTGAGAGGATAAGGGGGAACTCCCATATTTAATGCTCTCAAAAGGCTGTTGGAAGTGACAAATTCAAATGTCCTTCTTATTCAAGAGACGATGGTGATTGATTCAAAACCAATGGAAGTATTTTTAAAACTACTTCCTGGTTGGGAATGTTGCTTAGTGGATGATGTTGGGAAATTTAGGGGTTTACTTTCTACTTGGAACGCTAATATTTCTAACCTAAGACATTATATGCCTTGTGCAAGGATCCTTTTGGTGGGTCATATAAGGGATATTGACCAAAATTTAAATATTGTCAATAGTTACGAGACTTATGTTGGAAGACAAGGATTTTGGGGTGAGGTGGTGGATAGTGGTCTACTAAAGGAGACCTCCTTGATTCTTGGGGGTGATATCAACCTCACAAGATAAGAAAGGAAAATTTGGGGTACACATCCTCGTTTGGACCCCTTGTAAGGATTGTTCAATCATATTTTCCAAAATACAATCCTTATAAATGTTGTTCCACTTCCTTTGGACCCCATGTGGAGGAATGGGAGAACATGCGCAATAAGTGTGGCTAAGTGCCTGGATATATTACTGATGGATGATGGTTTATCTGATAGCATGGATAGATTTAAATCTTGGGTTGTGAATGTAAACATTTCTAATCGCATGCCTATATGTCTCAAATTGGAAGTTGATTCATATAGGATTAAATACCTCTTCAAATGTAATCATGCATGGAATGAAGAGGAAGCTTTTACTTCTTTCGTTAGAGATAAGTGGAGAGAATTGGCTCAATTTACTAATGGTACATTGATCCAACAATTGATTTTTAAATTGAAAGAAATTAAAGTTGAAGTAGTTCAGTGGGAGAAGAAGAAAAAATAAGATTTAAAACAAGAGTTAATAAAGATTTAGGAAGAGATCCAAACCAACTTTATTAGAAATAGTTTAGGGATTTTATTAGAGATGGAAAAAGATCTATTGGATTCTCTAGAGGCCAAAAAAACGTGGATACTGAGGATAGAAGAGGAAACCTGGAGACTGAAAAAGTAGGTCTATTTGAATAACTCAAGGGGATAAAAAATCAAAGTTTTTTTCACAAATATGTTGATCAATGAAGAAATATCAATTCTATGTAGGTAATTTTGTATCACAATGGGAATAAACTCTCTTCTCATAAAGGGTTGGAAGATGTTGCAGTAGCACACTTTGGTTTGTTGATGTATTTGTAACTTCAGAAGATATTCTGATGTATATTATCATTGTATGTTGTAGTACCCCCATTGGGGATGTGTGTTACCCCTTTACAGGATGTCTAAATTGTGTCTATACCTTGAGGTAAAATCTTTGTTATAAGTCAAGGAAATAGTCCCCAATGTAACATCATGTAATATGTAATTATGGTCTCTCTAGGAGAAGTGGGTCCCATGTGAGATGACATGTAGGATCGAGTCTTACATTTGGTCAGTGACTTGAAAGGGTATAAATAGGGAGGTGCTCTCCCTCATTTATTCACACCTCACACACTCTCTAAGGCGCATGAGAGAGAGAGACAGTCAGAGGAGGCGAGAAATATAGCTTCTAAACATTTCTTATTACTGCTTTTGATCATCTTACTATTATGAAGAAGTTTGTGGGGTTTTATCCTTTATGGTTTCCCCGATGAAAATATTTGTGTCTTGTGTATATTTTATATATTATGCATTTTGTTGTACTTGTTATTATTTCATATAAATATCCTAGATAATATAATCATATCTTAAGAGAAACTAACATGGTATCATAGCCTCTCTAAAAGAAGGCACTGTGCAGCTGCGAGAACTAGGGCTTCCTAGTTGAAGGTGTTCTCTCCACATATCATCAAGAAAGGAGGGATAGGCTAACTTGCCTCACTAGGCCGCATCTATTGCTGGTATCAGTTTCTGAATTAGAGAAGTTTCACTGTATAGCCAAAATACAACTGCAATGGTAGCTAATGGAAATTAAGGTTTCATGCTTGAAAACCCTAGAAGACTGAATTTAGTAATCCTATGACTTTCTCTATAACGCGATATTGGAGAAGGATCAGAAGCCGAAAATTTTACATGCCAAAGAGAAATTCATGTTGTACATTGTGTAAAATTTTCAACTTCATATTCTCTATACTTCAGGAGATATGGTTCCTCCAAATCAAGGTTCCAGCCTCCTCTGGAATACAGTCATAAATAGGTGACCTAGGGAGATTTGCTATATCTCGGGCTAGGAAGGTCCAAACAAAATTTCATGAGATTTTATAGGTAGGCAATAGACTGTAGTTTCTTTGGTACACTTTTTAGACCCAGAATGTTAAACAATGACACATGGAATTCCGTACAAGTTTGCTATGTTGAACAGTCCCAAAAAAAATCACCTTGGGAAACTCGGCATAAGTCCCACTTGGAGAATCCACTTCTGCTCTAACCTATGGGGTTGTAAAGAGGACATATCAGGCTATCACGGTGACAAGTTTCGAAATGTAAGGAGCCTTAACTTCGGAGTTACATCAGAATCAATATCATTCATTTATGTAGAAGAAATTGAAAAACTAGGGCTTCTTGTTATGGGAGCTTCCCTCCACTGTTTTTAGAAAAGCAGTACATTGTACAAATCACCTTGAAAAGGTCCATCTTTCTATCTAATCATAAGTTTTGAAAATTAGGGTTTCTCTAACAAACCCTAGATCAGCTAGCTCTGGAACCAGGAGGGACACCTCAAATAGTTAAGATCTAATTTTTTGTTATTTACATTTGAGATTCTCATTTCAAAATGACTAATCATACCCAGCTTGAGGACAAGCTTGGTGAAGCTGACAACTTCCGAGTATGGAAGTATAGGACCTCCGTGATCCTTGAATAAATTGACTTAGATCAATATTTCAGTAAGGAAGTTCTAAGAGCCAGAGGGAGATGAGGCTAAGGCTAGAGCCAAGAGAATCATTGCAGATTCTATTAAAGATCATCTCACCCATCATGTGTCATCCTTGAAGAAACCAAAAGGAATTTTTCAATTCTATGATGAATCAATCGAAGAAGAATAAGAGATTGTTATAACCACCTTGAATGGCCGCCCAAGATCATGGGATTCATTCATTTGAGGAATGTGTGCCAAAAGGAAGTGATTACCTTTAACACACTCTAGGAAGAGTGCACATAAGAAGAATATCAACTCATAATAAGAGAAGAGAATATGGCAGCAATTGAAGATCTAGCTCTCACGATTCAAAGAAGATCCTTCAAGCGATGAGGAATATGAAGGACTCAATTCTTGAAGAACCTCTTATCCATGTTAGCAGTTGGATAAGAAATGATGTTGTTATGGATAAAGAAGATGATGAAGCTGAAGGATCAAGAAGGATTCTACCCACGAAACAAATAAATATAAGTATTCAATTGTCATTTCATGATATTGTTTGGTTATACATTTGTTTATATTCAATTGATGTTTGAGTATTTTTGTATTTATACTACTAAATTGCACATGATGGGTAAGAGGTCAATGATGGTGTACAACATTCCATTACTACTTAGTTGGATTGAAACCTCTTTGCTGGCATATTAGGAGTAGTACACACTCTTAATAACATTGGGGTACAATGCATCTAGAAGTTATTGAATCTATACATGATATGGATGAATGTTGTAGCATGGCTACGTGACATATATTTGTCACTATTAATATGTTTTGGAAATTATGATATGTTTCTAATCATGCAACTGAAATTGACTTGTAGATCATTCCAAAGAACAAGTAATGACATTTTAGAAGAGGAACCTGAGGCTTCCCAGGTCAAAGACACCATGGCGAAAGAAAGAGCTTCAGAAGAACAAAAAGAGAACGGTAGATCCAGCTCAAGAGATGAATACCACCTTGGGAACGAGAAATAATCCAAGATGAAGAATAGTATGACGAGACTTCCAAAAAAAGAAAGAGGTCTCAGACACAGTCTAATTTATGTGACATTGTTGAGCGACATCATTGATACATATCCTTCCAGCTATGAAGAAGTAGCCAAGAAGAAAGGGAAGGATACTATGATCAAAGAGTACCAGTTGATAAAGAGGAATGATGTCTAGGATGCGATGTCGAGACCTGAATGGAAGTTCGTAGTGTCTTCCATATGGGTCTACAAGATCCAGCATGCAGTAGATGGCAGCATCGTGAGATACAAGGCAAGATTTGTAGCACAAGGATTCTCATAGAAAGAAGGCACGGACTACAAAGAGACATTTGCACCAGTGATGTGGTATACTTCCATTACATCCATACGTATAGGTATGAGATGGGAGATACATCAGCTAACATCAAGATAACATTCTTGAATGATGTATTCAAGGAGGAAGTATACGTAGAACAACTACTGGGAGTTGAGACACATGACAGACAGACTCATGTGTGCAAATTAAAGAAGGCCTTGTGCGAGCTTAGAAGGCACCCATGGGAAAGAACATACAGTTATGTAAGGAGCTTGAAGATCACCTAGAGTGATGAATATCTTAACATTTTCTACAAAGTTGAATATGAAAGCCTATAGAGGATGACAAGCTCATAGATGGGTGCGAGAAGAACTTTTCAACAAAGTTCAAGATAGAGGATCTTGGTATCCAGTGACCCTAGATGGATACATAGAATATTAGTAGCAGAGAAAGCTACTTGTCACTCCATTACATAATGTTTTCAATACATAGAGTACGGAAGGTAGAGGGAGTGACTGCAGAAGATCCTCAGGTTCGACGTGGTATGGTAGGATTGACAGCTTCCTGACTAGTTTGGGCTTTAATAGGAGTAAAGCAGATTCCAACCTTTACTACAAGGTTGAGGAAGGGAACCCAGTGATACTTCTACTGTATGTAGATGACCTATTTGTGACAGGTGAGGATGGGTTGATTGCTAACACAAAGAGGAAGCTTGTTGCTGAGTTCGAGATGAAGGACTTGGGTATGATGCACTACTTTATAGGAATGGAGGTGTGACAGAATGCGGATGGAATCTCCCTTAGACAAGGGAAGTATGCAGTGGATATCCGGAAGAGGTTCGGGATGATGGACTGCAAATCCATGGCCACACCTATGGCATCGAACCTAACGCTACTGAGTGATGCTTCATCAGAGTTGGTTGATGCCACGATGTATCATTAGATGATTGGATCCTTCATGTACCTGACGAATACGAGACCAAATATTTGCTTTGCTGTGAACACGTTGAGCCAATTCCTGACGGATCCGAGACATGTTCACCTGATTGCTGGAAAGCATATTCTGAGGTACCTAAAGGGTACAGTTGATTATGGGCTCAAGTATGATGTGAATCAAAAGATTATCCTAGAAGGTTATGTGGATTCGGATTGGGCGGGCAGTGCCATTGATAAGAAGAGCACTTTGGGGTGTTTCTTTAGTATGGGATCAAGTGTGATCTCTTAGTTTAGTAAGAAGCAGTCTTGGGTGGCACTGAGTACAGCCGAAGCAAAGTATGTCGCATCTTGTTCAGCTAGTTGTGTGAGAGTATGGCTAAGGAAGCTACTATATGATTTGTTTGATCTCCAGTTGGGTGCTACTTGTATATATTGCGACAACTAGAGTTGTGGTGTTCCATGACAAGTCAAAGCATATTGAGATCAAGTATCACTATATCAGGGATATGGCGCAAAGAGGAGCAATGAAGCTCTAGTATGTTGTGATGGATGAGCAGATAGCTGATGTATTGACTAAGCCGTTAGCTAGAGTGAAGTTTGAGTACTTCAGAGAGAAGCTTGGTGTTCTTCAGATCAAGGTTCCTTCCAAGTGGAAGTGATGAGTCTAGAATACGCAGATACACATGAGCCTTTCCGACATGGTGGAAGGTTAGTTCCTTCCATGGTTGTTGATGTAAGTGCTGGAGCCTTTCTGACATGGTGGAAGGATAGGTCCTCCCATGGTCATTGATGTAAATGTTGGAGCCTTTTTGACATGGTGTAGGCTAGTTCCTCCCATGGTCGTTGATGTAAGTGCTAGAGACTTTCCAACATGGTGGTAGGCTAGGTCCTCCCATGGTCGTTGATGTAATTGTTGGATCCTTTTTGACATGGTGGCAGGCTAGGTCCTCCCATGGTCGTTGATGTAAGTGTTGGGGCCTTTCCAACATGGTGGAAGGATAGGTCCTCCCATGGTCATTGATGCAAGTGTTGGAGCCTTTCCTACATGGTGGCAGGATAGATCCTCCCATGGTCATTGATGTAAGTGATGAAGATTTTCCGACATGGTGGTAGGTTAGTCCTCCCATGGTCGTTGATGTAGATGCTGAGCCTTTCCCGGATGGTGGTAGGTTTTTCCTCCCATGTTGGTGGATGTAAGTGTTGTGTTATGTGTATCTGGGTTGTGCTCCGTGTGATGATGAGATGATCTAAAGATGATGAGGTAATAGTAGGGTACACAGGTGTTGCAAGGTATGTAATCAATCCTAGGATGCTCCTTCAGGTTTTACAAGAGGCATATAATAAGTCCTAATATGTACCTACTTGATGGCTTGCTTGTAGAGATGATGAAGACCTAGCAGAGGACTAGGCCTACATCCAGCATGAAAAAGGGTTGGCACTGTAAAAAGATAGTTGTTGAACATTTCTTATTACTGCTTTTGATCATCTTACTATTCTGAAGAAGTTTGTAGAGTTTTCTTCTTTATGGTTTCCGCGATGAAAATATTTGTGTCTTATGTATCTTTTATATCTTATGCATTTTGTTGTACTTGTTATTCTTTCAGATAAAGATCCTAGATAATCTAATTAGATCTTAAGAAAAACTAACATGGTTCACTTTTTCAGAATCCAAGTATAAATAATATACGTACTCAGATGCAAGTCATTCAATATTTTCCCATGTTATTCTTTGATGAAGATGGTCAAAGAGTATGGGATGTGAAATAAATTGAATAAATATTAAAGAAATGCTAAGTCAAAGAGTCCAGTCCTGGATGGCTAGATTGTGGAGTTTTTCTCTGGATTTTTTTGGCATTATGGGAGGTGATCATTTGTTGGAGGCGGTGGAAGAGTCCAAATTTCAAGTGAATGTCTTGGGTTCCATTAATGCCACATTTATTGCAATTATTCCTAAAAGTGCCAACACTATTTCTTTTAATGATTTCACTGCCAATCTCCTTCTATAATCTGATCCACAAAATCATAGCAACAGTGACTGCAAATAGAATCAAACAAAGACAGGCCTTGGGAGGCCCATCCTGTTAGGCCTTGGCATGTTAACAACCTCACCTTCATCAATGCAAGTGTATTTAAATATCATAATACACTTGTAGGCCTTGGCATGTTAACAACCTCACCTTTATCAATGTCTGTGGATTGAATATAAAATGTCAAATGGAAGCCAAGTTTAAATAGTCAGTAGTAAATTTTGGAACATGTGCATAATTTGTGTTGATAATTTTGAAATTAAATCTATATATAAATCAACCATGATCTATCAAATTTTTGTAAACTATAAATATGGATCTATCAAGCATTGAGAGGGATCAAATTTCTTGAGGTGTAATTTTTTATCATTTACATGGCATTGAATTAAATGATTAAAAAATTACACCTCAAGAAATTTGATTCCTCTACTTGAAGATCTGAGTTTAAAATGGATGTATGTTGATTGCATGGGCAGACCCGGGTTTACTATAATTAATCAACAACACCCCAAACTCACTGGCCCTTTCGGCAACAGACCGCAAAGCGATCTGAAGTCTCACCCGAAGTGAATCTAATGGGTAGGCCAAGACTCAAGTGTCTTGGACCAGGTTCTGCGCATCCTACTTCTTTCTCCTTACCCCTGTGCGTCACTATGTCGACTAGCTCTGCGCATCGCACGTCCCCTTCTACTCGCAGCACTTTTACCCGTGCGATGCTCAACCCTGCACCAGTCACTCGATTTCCTCTCACGTCGCACAACTTCCACTTACTCGCAGCATTCCAATCCTTACTGCATCTCTGCGCACCGCGGAACACCCATCCTCTCCTCAACGCTAAGCCCTCAGCTCGCAGTATCTCGCATCGCAGCTCCTCTGCCGATGCGATATCGCCTCCCTGCGATATCTTACCACTGCGACTTTACGCTCTTAACGTTGATTGCACCGATGTGCGACACTCTACTTCTCAGAAGTCTATTGTGAGTAACTGGTAATTAGTGACAGACGTGAAAGAGTCCTTAAACAACCTACTGCAATACTTCGACTTATCCTTAGCCTTTTGCAATATTATGAACGAAACAATACATACATTCGTCTACTGCCACTATCATTACATGCATAATAACTAGTAACAATAAGCAAATACAATCACATCCATTCAACACATAATACGCAGATTTAATGTGGTTCACCCCCGGGCTGGGAGCTACGTCCACCAAACTGTGCTTCTATTATATATCTTGAGGGAAGTTAGCACAGTTTGTTGCTCTACAATTGCAGCGCAAAGTTTCTCCTAGATCTCTGATCTTCTCTCTATATCCCTTCCCTCTCTGTTCTCTCTGCAAATGATTACATACAGACCCAAATGACTCACAGACGACTATGTGTCTGGATCGTTACAACGCAGTCTGTCTGACTGATTCCTGAATCTACAAGACTATCAACTGATCGACTATCTACTGATTGATTAGCTACCCAACCAACCCTTTACAATACAAAAATGCAAGCTTTTATAGGCAGCCCGAAGGTCGTGCCATTACAACACTGTGGGCCTGTCCCAACAGTAAACCCATACCCTAAATAGTGACAGTCGGTCCTCTCTGTCCTTGAGGTATCTGCTTCCCGTCACACCGTAGCTCTCTGCAGTCTTCCATGCTTCCCGGTACTGACCATGGGTACTATGCACCGCTTCTCTTTCTGTCCTTCGCCTTCAATGCTTGAGCCTCGTTGCTCCTTCTTCTTTATGAGGGTCGCTGAGCCCTCCTGTCTTCCGCCGCTGCCTTTAATGCAGTGGTTGAGCTTTCTTCTCTCGGCCGCTCTGGTACCGTTGCCTCCTTGACTTTTCTATCTTAAAAGTCATGGTTTCCGGCTCTGTTCTCCAGTTGGAAACGTGCTACACCGTCGTAGCTCTGCCCTGTCCTTTTTCCGCTAAACTTCTCTCTTTCCGCCAAAATTAGCAGCTTCTTCTGTAGCTGCGGGATCCTGCTCCAACAATCCCCTAACACTTACTTGTGGCTCGCCCCGAGCCACTACCAGCAGGTGTTTCCTGTTGTAGCTTCTCCTTCGCCTCCTGCGAAGTTTTCTGCAACTTTTCCCGAAGTTCTGCAACTTCATTCTTCATCACCTCGGTACACTCTTTCTGGAGTTTCGGTAACGTAGCTTGGTGGGCTTTCTTATGCTTTCTGCCCTTAGTCACGGTGTCGCTTTCTTCGCTCTTTCTTCTTTATGAGCGCTCTAGTGTTTGAGAAGTGTTCCACAGATGTCCTTTCCTCATTATGTGGGTTAGAACTTTTATCACAAGGAAAATCTGTATCTTCCGGCCTCCTCAAACCTTTTCTTCCATCTAGAGCCTTGTGGACGGAGAAGAAGCAACCCATGAACTCCGCTCCGAGGACAAGCCTTTGTCCTCGTTCTGGAAGTCTCCCCTCCGCTGGGTTTGCAGTCTTCTTCCACTTCTCTTCTCTTCGAAGTGGTCCAGGTCCATAGGCTAGCTTGGATCCTCAAGGTGCTGTTTTGCCTTTTCTTGCTCAGCACCCCTCTCGAAGCATGCACGCTGCCTCTGATCTATGACAACCATATGTTGTTTCTGTACCTTAGGAAGTTGTTGTTCTTCGGTTAGCTGATCAGATGGGTCAGCGACCTTCTCTCGTTGCTTTCTTTTTCTGATTTTTACCTTCCTTGTAGCGGGAGATTTCTTCTCATCAGCCTTCTGCTCTGCTTTCTTATCTTCAGTGGTCGGTTCGGCAGTCTTCTTCTTCTCAGCGGAGACTTTAGTGACCACTTCTACTTCTGGCACTTGACTCTTCATCCCTAGCGATTGTCTAACTTGTGCTGTACTTAGTTTCACAACCCTGGGCGACGTCGTCATGGCGGATATAC
>LPNX010740664.1:191035-218223 GCA_001517045.1 Pseudotsuga menziesii | reverse complement strand
CTTACCCCTGTGCGTCACTATGTCGACTAGCTCTGCGCATCGCACGTCCCCTTCTACTCGCAGCACTTTTACCCGTGCGATGCTCAACCCTGCACCAGTCGCTCGATTTCCTCTCACGTCGCACAACTTCCACTTACTCGCAGCATTCCAATCCTTACTGCATCTCTGCGCACCGCGGAACACCCATCCTCTCCTCAACGCTAAGCCCTCAGCTCGCAGTATCTCGCATCGCAGCTCCTCTGCCGATGCGATATCGCCTCCCTGCGATATCTTACCACTGCGACTTTACGCTCTTAATGTTGATTGCGCCGATGTGCGACACTCTACTTCTCAGAAGTCTATTGTGAGTAACTGGTAATTAGTGACAGACGTGAAAGAGTCCTTAAACAACCTACTGCAATACTTCGACTTATCCTTAGCCTTTTACAATAGTATGAACGAAACAATACATACATTCGTCTACTGCCACTATCATTACATGCATAATAACTAGTAACAATAAGCAAATACAATCACATCCATTCAACACATAATACGCAGATTTAACGTGGTTCACCCCCGGGCTGGGAGCTACGTCCACCAAACTGTGCTTCTATTATATATCTTGAGGGAAGTTAGCACAGTTTTTTGCTCTACAATTGCAGCGCAAAGTTTCTCCTAGATCTCTGATCTTCTCTCTATATCCCTTCCCTCTCTGTTCTCTCTGCAAATGATTACATACAGACCCAAATGACTCACAGACGACTATGTGTCTGGATCGTTACAACGCAGTCTGTCTGACTGATTCCTGAATCTACAAGACTATCAACTGATCGACTATCTACTGATTGATTAGCTACCCAACCAACCCTTTACAATACAAAAATGCAAGCTTTTATAGGCAGCCCGAAGGTCGTGCCATTACAACACTGTGGGCCTGTCCCAACAGTAAACCCATACCCTAAATAGTGACAGTCGGTCCTCTCTGTCCTTGAGGTAGCCGCTTCCCGTCACACCGCAGCTCTCTGCAGTCTTCCATGCTTCCCGGTACTGACCATGGGTACTATGCACCGCTTCTCTTTCTGTCCTTCGCCTTCAATGCTTGAGCCTCGTTGCTCCTTCTTCTTTATGAGGGTCGCTGAGCCCTCCTGTCTTCCACCGCTGCCTTTAATGCAGTGGTTGAGCTTTCTTCTCTCGGCCGCTCTGGTACCGTTGCTTCCTTGAATTTTCTATCCCAAAAGTCATGGTTTCCGGCTCTGTTCTCCAGCTGGAAACGTGCTACACCGTCGTAGCTCTGCCCTGTCCTTTTTCCGCTAAACTTCTCTCTTTCCGCCAAAATTAGCAGCTTCTTCTGTAGCTGCGAGATCCTGCTCCAACAATGTATGTTGGTTTTAGTTTTTTTAGCTTTTGTGTAAATTTTAAAATTGAACCGACATGTGCTAACAGTTAAATTTATTTTTAATAAAATCCATGTATATTTTGTGACATTAAATGATGACATCTTTCCCATATTGAGGTGTAGATAAGCTTGCTACTCTTAGTGCAATGAATCGTGAGTGAAAATTGCAAGTTTTAAACAATTGTTTTGATAAAAATTAATAATTTAATATGTCAAGAACGTGTATTTAAATTATTAACAAACAATCAATTCCAGCTATCTTATTCAGTTAAGGTGTGGCTCCCGTCAACAGGGCGACCCAGGCTCAAATCCCCTTAGGGGTGAGCTAGTTGGGAGGAGACACAAAATATCCAATCAGTTGAGATTTGGTGTGGCTCGGGCTGGGTACGATCCCCAAGTGATTTTGATGGCTTAGATGCCCCTGGGTCATGGTTTCTTATACCAAAGGCCACTCATGCACGTCAAGGAGATTCTAGAAAACCAAAACAAATATTAACAAACAAATAACACAACACATATATAAATAATAATAAATATACACATACTTATCCTTTCCATGGCCTTACATGTATATATCATACAACTAGGCATATCCATCCCAAAGTCTTTTTATTGATTGCAAGAAATACCCATGAGAAACTATCCTTAGAGAATTATAAGGTAGGATCATGACAAGAACATCTCTTAGAATGGCATGGGATATGGAAGTCTCACTCTGCACTCTAACCTAAATAGTAGCTAGATCAACGTGCACACTTTGAATAATGCTATATCTAGACTCAACTTTGAACTAAGATGGGCCAACTAAATCCCCTAGAAAAACAACCCTCCTAGTTTCACAAGGACTAATCTAAGAGGAGATAATACTACACTAAGAGCACTAAAAGCTCCCAAAATATCATAACTACATCCCTTACCAAATCCATCAAGCAATGAGGTTGTGCTAATGCAAACATGATGCATATTCTCAACATATTCAATGTGTGTGTGTGTGTGTGTGCGTTTCATAAAATATAGGGGAACCTCATCATGGTGAGAGAACATGCCCTACCCACGAAGGAATTAATCATGAACATATGGGTTACTAACAAAATTCTAAACTTAGATAGATTAAATTTGATAGTCCTCTTATTGTCTAGAGAAGAGATGCCAAACAAAATGTCCTTGATAGATTTTCCTTTTCTTTGTCGCATAATTTTTTTTCCACATACATCATACTCCAATACAATAATGGTCCTCTTACAAGTAACAACCTCCCAAACATCACTCAACATTTGAGGCACCTCTGCATCTAGATGGTATCCTCTCAACTTGTATTGTTCTCTACTAAAACATGAAATTGCTATTAAATATCAGTCAAAAGTAAGACAATTGATAGAGTCTTCCAGTGATAATCAAGGGGTCCTCCTTCATCTCTCAAGTATCATGGTCTACAAGTTACTTAAAAATAAATTATATAGTGACAACTACATGATATCATAAAACAATAAATTAAAATATGTAGCTAATGGAATTGAAATAGTCGTAATTAAAGAACATCCATAACTTCACAAAATTAATATGCAGAAATAACTTGTTGCAACCAATGTGATGCCACTTGCGGTACTAAGTGGGTCACCTAAGTAGGGGTTGAATATTTGTAAATTTTAAATAACATATTAAGGTCATAATTACAAAGCTTTCAATCATAAAATAATCAATTTTGGCTAAACCAAACTAATAAGTCACATATTTTTCGCACGATTTGGTTACAATGGTTGTGACTTACATGAGTTGCTAAAATCCCTAAACCACCTTGGTTTAGAAGTCAGTTGATCAAAATCTATGACTTATCTTTTTTCTTTCAATGGAAAAAATTGTGGAACACTTTTTAAGTACTTATCCATGATTTATACATGGTAAATTGATGGCCTTGATTACAAAGCCTAACTTCAAATGAATCAGGAGAGTTGAACCCATAACCTCTCCTAATGTGGAGAAAAATCTATTACATCTAAACCAACACCAATTGAACTAATCCACTAAATTCATAAACATATCTATAAAAAAAAGAAAGTAATTAGGTGCATATCATTAATGATCTCTTCAATATACGATACCCGATTAGAAAAAACACCAACAAACATATATGTTTGTAGATTTATTTTAATCCTTTGGTAATAGATAGCACATGAAGGCCTAGAAAAATATTGGAAATGTTTTTTCTTTCTAGTGTAGTGGTTTAAACAAGGTCTTAGGATTTAAACGAGCATACATATAATTAATAATGAGAGAAAAAAAATCCACATAGCAACACATTTACGATAGTCACACACACAATATTTACGTGGAAAACCCAAAATCGAGAAAAACCACCATAATAGATCTATTATCTCCCTTGACCTAAACCAACCAAGCTAAGAAGTGAACTAGCCACCACTCACCTCCATGCCACTTTACAATGGAGCCTCCTAAGGCCTAATAAAGGCTTCATCACATGAAATACCATGGGAAAATGCCATGGGCCACCAAATACCATGGAAAATGCCATTGAATATAAGAAACCATGTTCCCAAACCATGTGGTAGACCTAAACTACCTTTGACTCATTCAGAAGTGAAGGTTAACCCTAACAATCGCCCCTTTAAACTTGACTTGGAGTAATCACCAACCCCCCTCAAATTTTTACCGAGGAATCTCACATAGACCCACTAGCACCTATCTCTCAACTTTACCAGTGACTTACCAGGGGTATGCATGCCTTACCAGGTCTTATAGCCATATTCCTTTTTACATGCAAACTGCCACATAATTTTGTTTCATGTGTCTTCATGGTGACTACACTATCACCATATGTGCTTCATCATCTCGCTTTTCCATGCTTGCTTACTTTCTCATTTTTCGATGCTCCTTTTGTACTTGAATCCAACACTGCCATTGATGTCCATATAAAACAATCCATCTACTAGAATACATAGGTCCTCGGTCGTTGTAACCGCCAAATTTCTAGGAATTCTTTTCACATACATGGTTAATCAATCTTAGTCCCAAACTGAGATTTAACCATCTCATATTTCTCCCGCAATTGAAGACTCAACCTCTATGATCCACATCAAGCTAGGCTACGAGTACATATTCCACCCTCGTACCTACCCAATGTTTCATTCCACACTTGTTGTAACATCCCTTCTCTATGCATAAGAGGGATACCTTGTGCTTCTAGCACATGGGAAAATTACATTCTATCCCAGAACCCAAAAATACTACTAGGGTGTCAGGTACCACCGAACATGCACCCCATAATTAATTTTTAAAACCAGGTACAACACAATAAGCACAAATATATTCTATACCATGGATCTGATACCATTTCTTAGGATTTAAACGAGCATATATATAATTAATAATGAGATTACACAATGCACATAGCAACACATTTAAGATAGGCACACAATGTTTACGTGGAAAACCTAAAACCGAGAAAAACCACCAAAATAGATATATTATTTCCCTTGATTGTCCAAGCTGAGCCAAGTGAGCTAGCCACCACTCCCTTCCAGGACACTTTACAATGGAGCCTCCTCAAGCCATATAAAAGCTTCATCAGATGCAATACCATGGGCCACCAAATACAATGGGATACAAGAAACCATGTACCCCAAAAGCATGTGCTAGACCTAAACCATATTTGACTCAATCCTTAGTCAAGATTAACCCTAACACAAGGAACCAACATCTTTATGTTAATTCATTGTTTAAACCATATACCAATAACTAAAAATGTTGTATATTTTTCAATGGTATGTGTGTAACACAATCTTTAAAAAGTTGAAGAAGTGGCATAAATCTTATTGGTTCTTTTTCTAAACCTTCATTAATAAGAAATGTTGTTGGTTTTTTTAATACTCTATGTATTATTCAGAGATTCAAAATATTCTACAACAAAGCATAATAAAAGATTAGAAACACAATTTTTTGTTGGTTTGTTGTTTAAACCATATATTGACGAGTGATTTTTCGAAGTTTATTTTCAATATTTTGTGTATTACTAAATGATTTATTTTTATTTTTATTTTAATGGTTAACATTTTTTTGTAAGCTAGCACCCATGGAGTTTCGAATCGGCGACCATATGCAAGGAGTTCGTTAAAATTACACCCATTCACCGTCTATTTTATGCCCCATAGACCATTTTAATAGAAAACATAAATTATGCCATTTTTCAATTTTATATATGAAAACAAAAATCAATCCTCTATGGATTAAAAACATATTCCGATAAAAAAATTGTACATATTGTTAACAAGTTCAGTTCCCGATATATATAACAATTATATCGGGAACTTAATCTGGAAGTTGATTCTTTATCAAAATAGGCATTGAAAGGAGATGAGGGCTTTCTATGTTGGGAGGAGTTTGTTTATAATTCCTTGGAAAAAAGTGTTTCGAGTAATTTCTTTTTGATGTAACTGGGAGGTTGTTGTCCTCACATGTCCAATCTTTTTGTGATGTTTTTATGCATATGATTGTCATATGACTTGAATTTGATGTCTTCTTGTGAAGACTGTCTGATGACAACTAGGGATAGATGTTTTGGTGTCGATTTTATGGCATGTTTTAGTTGATCAACTCTTTTTGACTAATTGGTATGTTGATGTACTTTTTGGTTCTCATTGAATAGCAAAGTACTGTTTATTTTCTATTTTTTATTTTTTCTGCTATAGAAAAAGAAGTTAAAAAAGAAGACAACTTTATGGCATCGCCCAAGAACAATTAGAAAAAAAATACCCTACTTTTATGGAAAAGTAAAAGTAAAATGCTCGTGGGGGGCAGAGCAAGTGGTAAAGTTGAAATGTTGTAAATGGTTGTAAATGGAAGGTCTTGTGTTTAAATCCCCCTCTGAACTTACCCGTGCGCCATGGTTCGGGCCCTGTGGATGCACCTATGCATATATTGTTAGCAGAATTGGATCCCTAGACCCCATGTCACGCTACTACCAACCTCGTCCCTATTTACTGATTCCCCTAGTTAAAAAAGGAAGACGTAAAAAATAAAATAATACAAAAGAAGAGCTTAGTTGAATGCTTGATCGAGAGTCCAAAACACTTGATTGTCGAAGGTGATAATGGACTAGAGAATTCAAGTTTATATAGGAAATAAATCCTCAAGTAAAGATTTTTATGAAGGATCATGGATTTGCAATGGTTGGATTAGACCTTTGATTAAGGTCTAATTTTAGCTTTCCTTGATCAAAGGTCTAAATCAAATTTTTTTAATTCAAAATTTAGTAAACTTAATTTTATCCTTCACTTTGTAAAAAATAATGATTGATTTTTGTTGAAATCACAATTAGTATTGTTCAATTTATAATTTTGATTGCGAAATGGATTTAGCATGTTTGATTACACTCTAAAACAACTTAAAATTGATAGTCTATTTATGCAATTCCAACAATCTAAAACTACATTTTTAACAATTTCAACTTAATTTTCATTAAAAAAAATTACCAAAAACATAAATCCAAATAATTGATTAATTAACTAGACAATTCCAACAACCTAAAACTACTCTATTATTAATTTCAACATAATTTTAATTTAAAAAAATACAAATAATCCATTTTTTAACTTACACCGTTAAAACAAATATTAACTAATCTTTATCAGTTAAAAATAAAATAAAAAATCTAAATCACCCTCCATCCTTTTTCATAAAATGAAGAGTTAACAACAGAAACACTAATTAGAAAGGAGCGCTATAGTTACAAATGGCAGCAATCAATCAGCGCATGTCAAATTAACTACAAAAACATTGTTGAAAACCATGGAATTATCGTCACTGAGGGCCTATAGCTCAGTGGTAGAGCATTTGACTGCAGATCAAGAGGTCACCGGTTCGAACCCGGTTGGGCCCTTAAAAGATGAAGTTTTGGATTTATCTTATGTCTGTTAGGGTGTGAAAAGTTATAACAACACAAGCTTCCCGCCTGTTTTTTGTTTTATTCTGTTCGATTCCACACCACGTTAAAACTGTACTGTGCTTCCGTACAGAGCCCGGTTCGATCCCCCAACAGTCAATTTTCTGGGTGGAACGTTTATGGTTTGTATCCTTTTGATAGTTTCGTCGTAGGGAATACAAACCAAACAATGAAATAGGCTCCACCACTAAATGATTATGTTAAAATGATAATCAAACCATTATAAATTGTAGATTCCCTTATTCTCGAAGAAATCCAAATAAAGGATACCATTTAATGACTTTGTGGGGTACCTTCTAATTTGTAAATCTCTTTGAATATGTTTTTGGGGTGACTAGATGGAAGTTTATTTAATAGTTTTTTATTATATATATATATATATATGAGGTGATTTGATGGAAGTTTAGGTTTGAATTTTTGTTCGAAGAAATCTTGTAAGACTTTGTACGTCTATGATGATATAACATGCTTTCTCATTCAAACTAAGATTGACCTTGATCTGCAGGTTTATTGTGCCTCGGTGGGGGTTCCCACAGTTAAAAATGAATATATATATATATATATATATATTAAGATCATGTTATTTGTATTTTTAAAAAGGAATAAAACACACTAAACATAAACTTCATATATTCAAACACGAAACAAATTATAATGGAAACATGGGAACACAAAATTTACTTTGGCAAAGTAAATGTGGGAAAACCCAAAAACAAATGAAGGATTGTCCTCCAATAGACAGTGCAAAATTAATCCAAGTTTGTTGTGAACTTATGATACAATATGGTCTACTACAATCCTATATAAATTGATTTTCTCTAGAACATGAACAATCATTGCTAAAGAAAGTGAACCATTTTTACTCGTTCTATTAGGTTTTTGAAATCTAGAAATAGGAGTAGGTTTAAAATTTGGAGCCCTCTTAGAATATTTATGATGCTTGTAGTGGTCTCTAGTATATTTCATATGCTACTAACTCCTCATGGTTTAATCAAGATAAGTTGACATGGCCAACACATGAACCCATAGGGAATAACTAGACCATTACCTTGATTGGGAAATAACTTTCTAATACAAACTCCATTTGATAAAGACGAACCCTTTTTTGAAAGGTATTGACCCATAGAATGCAGTGGGATCTTTTAGACATATTTCTTGAAGTTCATAGACCCCAAAATGTCTACTTCTTTGAACCCAAACTAGAGGATTTTCAGTCTTGGTATGTATGCGCAATTTTTAAAATATGATCCAAACTTACCCTTATAGGTCCCAAATTATATATTCCCAATTAAAAAGGATCAATAAAGACATATGGTAGCTATGTAGAACCATTTTGGATCATCCCTCTACATTTCGAAAGGCGTTTGATATCCAAAAGGTTTAGTTTTGAAGGAGATGAAACAATTCCTCAATCTTCTCTTTGGAGTTCCATTAGGCCTTTGCTAGTAGTTATCTCTTCAATACCACCCACCAAAGTTCTTATTAACCATTTATGGTCATTATGATCTTCTCCTACATAATAATATCCCTTTGTAATTATTGTGCTTATGCATCTAATGCCAAATATTTCATAGTTCCTGTAACCTTTCCTCATTAAAGTGTAACCAAACTCTATCCACTACTTGGAAGGTCTTTTTGATCTGGGTACCCAGGTGCACGACGGGGACAACAAATCGACTGAATGAATCAAGTACTGTTATGGCAGAAGCATATTAATAATCAGCAACATGGAATACACTACACAAAAGCATACACACACACACAAACAATATGCAAGACTTCGAACCAATCTTAGTTACTTCATTATTGTTGTATTGTGTTTATTACTCTTATGTAAATTACAATAATGTACATGCTTAAATAGAGTGATGAGAACGCTTGGGTTGTCTTCCTGTTACGTTCAGTTACAGAGAAGTTGGAACGGTTCAGAATTCAAACCATTATAGACGACTGGAAGACTGAGAGCGACAATATGCCATAGTCGCGTTGATCGTCGATGTCGATAATGCTTGTTGAAGTGCAGAATCTATCGAAGCTAACATTGAACTTATTGAATTCATGTCGAGTTGCAGGCTTGTCGAAGTCGACAAACAATGCCAATTATTGGGTGGATCATACCTCCATCCTTAAGAAACAATGGTCCCCATTGTTTGCTTATACATATGAGGAAACTTGTTGCTTATATCAGTAGCAGAGTACCATTTTCCTTGTGCTGGGTGTTGTCTAGCTTTAGTAACATGAAACAAGGGAATTGTGTCGTCTTTGTATGGTGTATGCGTCATCCCACAATGGTGTTGCAAGGAAGAGACTCCCAAACATCTTGATGGATGTCTTCGGGTTCTGTTGTCTGCAAGTCATTTTGTTCCAACAGTGGTGCATGGTATGGTCGAAGTATATCCACATTAAATACTGGATGCAGACCCGGGAACGAAGGAATGTCGAGCTAGAAAGCATTTTCTCCAATTTGTTCAAGAATATTCTATGGACCATATCGCAAAGGCTTCAACTTCCTATATGGACCAGTGAAGCGTTCCTTCTTGAGATGTAACCAGACATGATCTCCAATTTGAAATGAATGAGGGATATAATGCTTATCATGTCGAGCCTTGGATTTCGCATTATCTCGTTGCAACATTTCATGTGCTTGTTTCTGGATGTTATAGATTTGATCGCAAAATTTCAATGCTTTTTTAACGAGTGTGAAGGAAAGCAAGATCACTCGATGTTTTTGTGCTGATGTTTTTGTGAGCGTGACAATGGCATGAAGAATGCTCGAAATCTTTTTCATAGTTTAAAACAGAGCACAAAAAAGAAAAGGTAAACTCAAATAGGTTCCTTTTTTATAAATTTAGTCTCCCAGGCCCGAAAAAAGAGATAAACCTTTACTTGAAAATACTCTTCTAGCTACGGTTGACTAGAGTATTCATTTTTTGTCAGTAATCCATATGGTACGAAAAAGGGTTAAACTTATACCGATGTCAATGTTCCTTCATTTCCTTTAGCGACTCTGAAAGAACAAGTAACTCGACAATCTAGTCATTTTTAAGGAGTCAGACCAAGCCTTGAAGATAACTCCATACATTTATCGTAAAGTTTTAACAAGCCCAGAAAAGTCGACTCATGGCATCCTTACTGTTTTTAACAAGCTCGAAGGAAAGCAGGAAGAATGCTCTAAATGCGAGGAGACGAGTGTCAGAGGTATGCAAAACTAGTTCCAAGCGCAAGGAACATGAGCAGGATAAGGACACTCGTGGAACGTCTCCTCCAGGTAAAATGTGTCAAGTTGCAACGACCGAATGACACAAAGTTGAGCGATGATGAGAGCAAAGATGGGGGCTTGCATAATGACCTAAAAGCATTGAATCCGAAATCAAGCTCATAAGTGCAGGCATGGTGTAGGAAAATGCGGTTACAACTTGAACAAAAAGGTGAGGCCGGTAAACAGTTGTGAATCCAACTAAGAATCTTGTCTCCAAGAAATAACGGTATCAAGATCATGTTCAGAAGAAGAGATCTGATACAAGTCACTTTGATAGAAATAGTTGCACTTTGGTACCTTACACAAAAGGCATAATCAAGGAAGAGCTAACCAAGGAAGAATCTATAGTGCCAAGGCCCGAGGATTTATAATCAATAAGATAAACCTAAATAGGAAAGCTATATTTGACAGAGGTGGCAGAGTCCACAGCTATAGATTCAACATCATGGGAGTCAAAAATTCTACAAGAAGAGTCAAACTCATCGGGATCATTGACTTCTTGCTGGATGGGAGAGTCCAAAGACTCAACAATGCAAACATAGGAGTATCGATCAGGAGAAAGATCAAACTCACTAAGAAAGTCAGGGTTGGACTTAATCATAACTGATTCAACATCCATAAGAAGATTAGAATGTATCATAGACTCTATGAAGATTTGTTCCGAAGGAAGTGGACCATCCCAGATAGGACACATGTATAAACATTCAATTGGATCAATAGGGTGGAGAGCGGGATCTAAAGTCCCCATCGAATAGATCACTTGGTCAACTGCAGGGACCGAGTCCCAATAAGATAAACATGAATGCAGAGGATTCTTCTTCGTGGAAATTGGAAATGAGTGATATGAGGCCACATAATTCACCAAGGAAGTGTCTACCGAAACACTGGGAATTAACAAAGGATAGACTTAGTTTATAGTCGGGTGAGGAGAGGGATCAATAAATGCCAGTTGATCGACAATGACCATGTTTTCATTATGAGGAAAGTACATCACAAGAAAGAGTGTAGACACCATAACTTTCATAACATATACATAATCACACTCGAGGATCATATTAAAGTACAAGGGGTCCTCTATCACCATAAAATCAACTACGACGGTCTTCCCACCCAAAGTAACGGATGTTTGAGTAAGAACTCCCAAATTTTGACCAGTTCTTTTATCAAATCTAGTAATTGGATTATCAGTCGACATGATCCTAGGAGATCCCATGCGTCTCCAATAGCATGTGGATAAAATACTAACAGAGGCTCCTTCATCTATAATACAAGGGGAAATCGTGTAGTGTTCAACTTGGACCTTTATTTGAAAAGGTGCATATGAAGGAAGGCGCGACTCGGCTAGTCTATTCCAATCAAAGGAAGCAATCTGAGGGCTTGGCAGGGGTACATTTGAAACGAATTCAGTGCCCCCTTGTCTAGAAGGTTCTAAACTAGTAATGAAGAAAACATTACTAGCAGACAATTTACTCTCCAGAGGAAGAGTGGGATTGATCAAAGATTGCATCGATTCAACCACTTAATGAAGGTCACTCTCCAAAGGAAGAGTGGGATTGACCAAATATTGCATTGGTTCAACCACTTGATGAAGATCACTCTACGAAGGAAGAGTGGGATTGAACAAATATCACATTGGTTCAATCACTTGATCAACCGAAGGTTGAATAGGTTGTTGGGTAATTACAGGTTGTTCAGGAGCAGGATATCCTTGAGACTCTAACCACACTCTTCGTACCTATGCAATAGTAGGACACTAATGGGTAAGGTGGTTTCCATCGTAAAGATTACAAGGTAACTTAGGTTTGTGTCTTGAACAGTAATTTTTCTCAATGGTGTCAACATGACTTGCAAAGGTTGATTTTTTTCCCCTAGCATGACCTCCAGAGGATGAGTGGTAACTAGGATCAACATGGCTTGTCTAGGTTGAGTGTTTTTCCCCAGCATGACCTCCAGAGGCTGGGTGATTGGGTCCAACATGACTTGCATAGGTTGGATGGGTGTCCCCAACATTACCTGTAGAGGTTGGGTGACTGCCCCCTTGCTTTAGTGTCTTCTTCATATTCTTCCTCCTTTTACTCCTTTTAGACTGCAGGCTACTAGTATCAGAACTTTCACCACATGAGGTAGAAAGAGGAGGGGAGGTTGCTACTGGTGAAGGGGAGACATCATTTTGATGCCCTTGATATGATATGCTTTCTTGAGAAGCATCATGAGCATTAAAGATAGTTGAAGTGGAAAACAAACAAACTTATATCCCAAGGGTGAATCGAAGCATATTCAAAGTGGCCATCAAGGGAACACCAACATTCCTAGTAAAAGGAAAAGCACATGAATCCCCTTGCATGGGTGTCTCTTGGTTGTTGTTTGTAGGGGTACTAATTGTAGTGTCTAACTTAACAATAAATCAAAGTCTGAGGTCGACTTAGAACCAACAGCACAGAGATCACACCACTAGGAGAAAATCCTAAGTATCTAGACCAAGCACACAATGATACCTTCCAAAGAAGAGTCTGGGATGACGAGGGCCCAGAACTAACCAGTGAAGGGAGAATGATAGTTAATCGGTGTCCCGATACAATCACTTTGGGGCAAGCGTTTGCATCATCGACCGCTTTTCCAAAGAGTTGCATGAGTTTTCCTCCCACATCTTCCCTGGGTACAGTGGAAATAGCCTTCCACCATCACGCATGTAGAGTCCTAATGGTCAAGATGCTAAGGCTACCAAAATCACAAAGATGGTTCGATGGAACAGTCGTTAGGCTAGACGATGCGCATGGGTAGGGTAGCTAAGCCCGAAAATCAAACAGTACCAGACACCACATGGGGTCGGAAGGAGGTACCGAGTGAATCCCCATATGTGCAATAGCTCTAGTGTATGCTCAACTGAGTATAGGAGGTGTATCTCCGCAACTCAGTCTCGCATGACCTCGTGCTTGACTCTTGTTTTATAGGAGATTTATGGTTCCCTTCTTTCTTAGATTGGATTTCCTAAACGAAAGGACACTATGTTTGAGTTTAAATTTTTTGGTAGTTAAAGATAACCCTAACCCAAAACACTAGACTAGACTAGTGTGTGTCATCCCTAGAAAAAAAATGTTACGAATATATTTTAATTATTAACGTTGTTTTTAAGGGTTGTTGATTACTCAAAGCTAGCGGTAATAAAACTAATGATGTTTTGACTTGAAATAATAAACAACATGACTAATGTGAAAGAGATTCAAAATGCAAACTTCTACTTCTCTTTTTCTTTTCAAAACTGAAAATGAAGGCCACAAAAGAAAGATTTTTTTTTTTTGTATTTTCAAAAGACATAGATATGCAACACACCTAATCCTAAACCCTAGCCTAAATGCATATAAATCAAAGACTTGTTCTTTTTTACTTTTTCTTTATGAATGAGAAAGAAAAACAACCTACAAACATGTGTATGCAGGTGATGTAACACAAAGGACTTTTGCTCTATGCCCACAAAATAGACCCTAGGTTTCCCTAAAGTCAGATAAGGCCTCCATTGGGAGAGAGACTTGCATAAGGAAATAAGCCAACCACATTGGAAAAAAGAAGGTTAATCAACAAGACTAAATAAGACAAGGATTAGAAGGCTCCTAGGTTCAGTATATACCTGCAAATAGAGGTTTGATCCATGCCTTGCACAACAAGGTCATGCCAAGGAAGGAGGTGGGGGGAAGAGCAAGAGATAATCCCAAAGGCTTCAGAAAGGACTTATAAACCAATATCACCCTCAAGGGGAGACACCACTTCCCAGTTGTAATACATGGACAAGGGACCTAGAAGGACCCCAGAAACAACACCAAAGCACCCCAAAAGGGCCCAAAAAAGTGAAAAAATCACTGAAACAAGGCATGGGCAGGTTCCCTATAGGAAAATTCATGTATGATATGTAGGTACACCATTGCAAATTCATGTATGGGTCATGGATACGATACATTGCAGTGCAATAATCACGTATGGGTGGTGGAATGCCCAAAAAAGGTAAAAAACAACCTTAAAAAGGCAAGGAAGGTGTCCAAAAAGACTTAAGGATAACTGTTAACCTGTAAGAAGGACTTAGACCTTAAAATATAATATCAAAACTAGATAAGTAGACCCATAAATAGACAAGGCATCGCCAAAGGAATCACCAGTTCTGTTGTTAAGGAATTGATCCTATGGTTGGGGTTGAGGCCACCAACATACTAGGGGTATACATAATGATATATAATGCCCTGTAAGTATGAATTTGAACAATATTTAAAGGGTTAGGAGGGTTCATACCTCATACACTTAAGTCTGATCCAATATTTCTCCTCGATTCCTCTTCTTTATCTCCAACTAGAAACAAAGGAATCCCCTTAAAGTCAATAACCTTACTTTTATATTAATTAAAGAGTTTACTAAAAATGTTTTAGAAAAACAATACCAAATAAAATCTAAAACACAAGAATTAACAATGGATCACATACACAATACACGAGGATTTACCTTGGAAACTCTAAACTGAGAAAACCAACCTACATGTCAGTTTCTCAACTTTATATCTCCCTGTATTATCTTTTATGTTTACACTATAATATTATAACATCTAAAACCCTAATCCATTAACATGATTTAGATTGTAACTCTAATTTCTTAGTTGGAACTTTTTTACAATGGGTAAAAAATCCACTGGTCATCAAAGCTCAAAATAAACCAAAAATGGGCACAAACTTTTATTTAAGAGGTTTTGTTGGTCCCCCACACCCCCCCATCCAGAGGGGGTGATCACCACCAGATGACCCCTTGTTATCACTTGAATTTTGCACTGATGTGACATTTTACTTTGCATTACAAAAATATATCATAAGTATATAACATGCAACTCACAAAGGTTCCTTTTCATTAAAAATCAACATGTAGAATGAAGTTGTTTGGAACAGTTAAAATTTGTTGACCTACATGGATTCATAAAAAGGGAGCCAACATGACATGGCATAGAAAATCCTTTGAAATACTTGTGACTGTGCACATGTGCAAACTCAAATTTTGTTCTGCATTCAAAGCTCCCGAACTACATTTTGAGCACTAAATATGTTCGAATCGGGTTCTACGAGCTTCTTGGGCATTCAACAGCCCCATATTTATACCTAGAAACCACTTCATGGAGAACAACATTCATATATTGAAATATTTCTTTGAATACCTCCAAATTGTCTATAAAAGGAATGCATGGGCATTCATTCCATAAGAAAAATTTAAAGAGGACTTAGTAGAGACGACCTTTCACAAAATTTAAAGAGGGCTTCGTAAATAGGGCTTAGTGAAGAGCTTAGTAAATTATTTTTGGGGATATGAAATCCTAGTAATCAATCAACAAAGGTATGAATGAAATTGTTATGATAACCCTCACCCAAGGTGCAAGTACTCACCTTTGACAAATACCCTCCAAAGGAGTTGAGGTGGATTTTAGACGTTTGTCTCAAGTATCACAAGGACTTACCAATTCTAATCACCCATGTGATATCCTTGGAAGAACAAATACATTTAACACTTCACAATCCATGGATGAGAGGAAAAATCATAAGTCAATATTATGCATATGGGCAGGGAATGTAAGACTTAAATCCTCGAATCAGAGCTATAGAAAAAATGGTATCAGCCTGAAGAATTATCACTTCAATCCAAAACCCTCTCACATGCATTAATCCCAATAAACAAGTGAGGAAGGGATACATTCCCACTTACCTAGATTGGCCATAGTTTTTGACACATGTGTTAGATGTGTTTTCCCAACAAGCGATTTTTGCTAATAATGGATTTTCTCTCATTAATTGATTTCCTAATTTCATGTTTAGTGTCATTGGATATGTTTACTCTCCAACCTTAAAAAATGCCATACATGTATTAGAATGGGACTAGAGCATTCAACTATAAAAGAGGTGCAAGGGTAAACTATGTCAAGGCTATGTATTCATGTTGGAAATAGAGTTCTTCCTATAGTGTAAGAGACGAGGACCACACATTTGCACTTGTTTAACATTGTTTCTTTCCCTATGGCATTATGCTAAAGTGAGCTCAACGAAGACCAGATCGAAAAATGAACATCATAATTGCCTCTTAGAGAGTGGCCATGAAATATTATCCCGGGTCATTTGATTCTAGCATTTTGAAATATAAAGACTTGTCATGTATGAATATTGAAGTTTGCTATGATCATCTTGATGACTTATCTCAATGTATTGGAAAGCTCGTTTCTCATATGCTAACAGATGAATGATATTATGACTCTTGCATTATAAAATAACCTTAGGCTAGGCTAATGGGACCCATGCATTCATATTAAGCTTGTTTGGGATAATCGGACAAAGCATGCTTATTTCAAAGATTTTGCATTCTCCTGGTCCATCACCAATTGTTGTGCATGCAACTATTCTCCCCATTATCTCCTAGGCGATGATGGTGTCCCCTCAAAAATTTTGAAATGTTGTCTTACAAACCCTAGTTTCTCTATCTAATTTGGATAAGGAATCCTTATGAGAGTTGGTTCTTGTTAGAAGAACAGGACGGCAGAGCAATAACAATTATACAATTAAATCAATAAACAAGATGTAAAAACACATTAAACATTACAGAGAGACACGGATATAACGTGGTTCACCCAAACGATGGGCTACGTCCACAAACAAATTTGCCAGTCCTTTTATTTCAGTCCAGAAAGATGAAGGGATACACCCTGCAGCAAAACCGCTGCACTTCCGCTTCACGCTCTCACAGTCTCTCTTCCAGTACAATACAGTACCCACATCCAGTACCATACAGTACCTAGTACAATTCACAATGGAGCCTCCTCAAGCTTTATAAAGACTTAATCACATGCAATACCATGGGACAATACCATGGGCTACAACAAACCATGTGCCCAAACCATGTGCTAGACCTAACCACCTTTGACTCAATCCCGAGTCAAGGTTAACACATGCAATACTATGGGACAATACCATGGGCTACAACAAACCATGTGCCCAAACCATGTGCTAGACCTAACCACCTTTGACTCGATCTCAAGTCAAGGTTAACCCTAACAGTTCTTAGGGAATATTCAATTATAAGTTTGAAGGAATCACAAGGGCATGCCTAAGGAGTCATTCTCCCAAAATTGGCTGAGTACGAAAGTCAAAATTTCGTCGAAATGTGACATAGGAAAAGTTGAATCACCGCTAAAACAAGTCGCATAAAAAACTAAAAAACTCACCCATACACGTCACACGAAATTTGAAAATATGTAGATGTGATGTGCATAAAAGGAAAAAGTAATGCTGAAGCATGGCGCATTAAATTGAGTTTAGGCCGAATTTTTGCAGTAGAAAAGTTTTTTTTCAGATGGAAAGATCCACGGGAAACCCAGCAATACTTCCCCACATTCGTGGATGGTAGAGGTGGTAAACCGCCGGCCATCCTAGCAGAAGGCCTAACCCCAGAGGACTCAAGGATCGAACCCGTGACCTCCCCCTGACCGAGAGAGTGTATGCACGTCTTACCAATTGAGCTAACCCTTGGGGCTACAGTAGAAAAGTTTAGAAGCTTGCCACCTAAAAGGCACGAGAAGAATAAGATTAGCATAGGCATTCCGGTCAAAATTTGCAAAGGTCACCAACCCCAATATCAAAAGAGAATCGGTGATATAAAAAAGGTCTCCCCCTTGAGGATCATTCGTTTTGTGCACAGTGAAAGGGTTTTTTTCTATTTGTCATCGAAGCCTTTTTTAAAAATTAGCTTTTGGGTGGGTTTAATGGTTAAGAATATGTGTTATTTCTCTGGAGGTTGTAGGTTTAAAATTAGCGGGGTAGGGTTGTTCATTGGCTTGTTGTGGGAAGGCTTAAAGGGTAGGCGACCCCTGGAATAGAGGCTTACCCTGATGGGCTTCGGGATGTCTCGACCCCTACTAAGTCACAAGTTATTGATATATTTGGCTTGCAGTTTGTTGGATATAGTCTTGAAAGTTTGTTGTTCCCATGATTAAAAAAAAATAGCCCTTGGGTGCCTCCCTGCAAATGGGTCGTTAGTAACCGCATCAAAACCCTAGAGGCCTCTTTCAAAGTCCGATTTTCTCCTTCGTTAAGTCCGAGTAGTAATGGCGAGGTACGATTGGAGGGATGCTTGTGTGGAATTCCATTGAATTTTAAGATGTTATTTGAAAGGGAAACATTAAAAATCTATGACCATATTAACATAGATGGTTTACTAACATTGTTGAAACGACGGTCCAAGTCCATTAAAATCAAATGAGATGTGGTGCAGAAAGTTAATGTCCAACAATAAACAAAGTTGTCTTTGGTGTCTTCGATAGCATAATATATTTTTGAAGTTAGCTTTTCGTTCAAAATGACCTAAACTTGTACTTTAAGGGAAATTGTTATTTGAGAACTAAAATTCACCGATATATCATTTATACCTTTTGGCGTAATAGATTAAACAAATAATCTTAAAAACGTGTGTTAGATCATGAATGGTTCTTTCAAAATTGTAATAACTCCTAGTCTTCCTTGTCGCCTCAGTGACTATTGACATAAGAGTTATTTTTAGTTGATTCCTTGTTTAAAGCATCTATGGCTAGGTATGTTAGTAGGATTTTTAAGTTTGAAGAATTGTATTTTCATCTACTTTTCATGTAAACATTATGTTAATTTCGATGTTTCATAGGATAACCTTATGTCACATCGGAGAACCAAACTCTATACCAAAGTTGTTCAAGAAGTTTCATCCAAAAATGAGATGGTTGAAGAGAAGGGAGCTCCAGGACCTATATTGTAGTATGGTGATACTAAAAGCATCACGAAAGAAAAACCAAAGTACCATTGGGTCAGATATATAATCTCTTCAAGATGGAAGAGCACTATAGCCTTTGTGCAGAAAGTCAGGAAGAGTTGCCTATATATAATAATATTAATAGGTCAGCCCTACATAAGGTGGCACTTAGGTCCAAGTTTTTTCCTTGTGCCAAAGTTATAGGTTGGTCATTTCCGTATATGGATGTCAAAAGCATAATCATTAGAAATCTAACTAGTGAACTCATTGCTTCCTTCTAGACATCCACCCTACATTACTGCTATAAATTTTTAACTCTTGATATTAGTTTTGCATCTCAGTGGATTGAAGCACTCAAAATTGATTACCTAGTGTTTCTCAGGAAAGTGTGGGCCAAGGAAAGAAGTTTCGCGCTAAGGAATACAATGTTTTTCAAACTCGATGGTTGACACAACCTTATCGAAAAGACGCGACTCTTATGAATTGATTGTATGGTGAATAGGACTCTTTGCATTTCAAGATAGGATGGGTACCATTTTTTTATCATATCACCTTACTTGGCACAACATCCAACTAGGTTCTCATCCTCTCGTCAAACATGGAGGATGTGGTCATGAACTAATGGTTGGTTTAGTCTTACGAACATACATAATGTGAATATACATAAGATAATATCAATAATAATAAATGATGATGACAATAATAATAATAATTAATGAAGAGACATAATGAAAAGATGTGGCTAATCGAAAAGGCCCAACTATTAATGAAAGGACATCCCCCCTACCTATATATATATATATATATATATATAATGGGCCCTTAGTTGTAATCTATCATCTCATTATTTCTTATACATTTACTCAATATATTATTATTTTAAATGGATTACTTTATATTCTAAATACTTTGGATAATGTATATGTGGACAAACTTTGTTCATGTTATTTGGTATCAAAGCCTCATTGTTTGATCTGGCCCATGGCCATTTTTTTCAGATCTTGTCTAACCTGTATTTTGGCCATCCTTTCTCATAGTTTATCTAAACCCTAGGTCTTTGACCAAAACATTGGCCTTTCGTCGTTTGCTCAGCTACAAAGAAAGATCATAATAAAGAAACAAATATCAGAAATTTAGTTTAAGAAAAATCATTCCACTACAAATTCAGAAGAAAGAGAATCAAATGTTTCCACAGGGGTGTCTATTTCCTCCACTGTCCCTATTTCCCAGAAACCTTGAGTGAGGCTAAGGTGATGTGAGCGTATCTTTTCAGTCAACATGAAAAATAGTCACAAACAAAAAAACTGAAATGGCTCATGAGAATGTCAACAACAGACCATCCCTTGTCATGAAGAGTGGCAAGTACACTCTTGGTTACAAGACTATTGTTAAGTCTGTAAATACTAACAAAGGAATATTTATTATTACTACAAATAATTTCCCTCCTCTCTGTAGATCAGAAATAGAGTAGTGATGGATAGTTGAGCACTTTTTTTTAGTTTTGACCATGGCCTGGTCAGTGTTGTTTATGGTTCTTGGGTCTCAAACTGGAGAGACATAACTATTTTTTTATGTAAATAGTAGGATACCTACAAGTTGTAGTGTCTCACTTCAACGTGATCTTTGTGATATTTTTCTTAAATCTCTATGTATACTTTGATTCCATGAGTATATCAAGTATATCTTTCTTTTCTATTGAAAAAAACCGTTGTTACTTTGAGGTAATTGACTAGGTACATGTGCGAGGAAAGTGACCAAGCACGGTGATAATTCACAAGCCGTCGTGTGACCAATCGTTCCCATTCAAAATAACCTCAAAATTGTGGCTAAGTTGACGAGCCACAATTCAATAACCTTGCAAGTCAACCACCATGTGATATAAAAACACACGCCTATCCAAGAAATTTTTTAAATTTTATTAAGCATACAATCACAAAGTATAAAATAAAGATTATTAAATAAATCACATTGGTATCATTTGTGTAAGAGAAAATTTTCCACGGGTTATTGTTACCATAAGTTTTGTCAATGGATGCGATGTGGGAAAAAATCTCAGAAAGGTGTTTCCAAATTTTGGTCTGGCCTAATAGACTCCTTTGATGTTTGTGGGCAATGGCTTGCTTGGGATCCTGGTAATGGAAGATCTATTCACATTGGGGATGATCCTATAATTGGAGGCCCTTCATCCTACGAGTTGTAAAGTCATTTGAAATTCTTTCTGCATTCAAATGGTTGTTACACCTTGAATAATTGGATGGATTACTGCTCCTCAATTGGGTCTTAATGGCCTCTTGGGGGCTAAATGGTCAAAGTATATAATTGGACTACAAAAGGATCTATTTTCCTTGAAGATTGTTCAAATTCCCTAAATTGGACATATAATAGAAGCATTGGTATATTGACAGCCTCTCTTGCTTACCAGTTGTTGATAGAGGAGATATTTTTTTATCAAAAATGGTGGCATAATTCGATCTAGTCTTAGCATGTTCCATTAAAAATTGTTATTTTCACTTGGATTCCTCTAGACAATCGTCTTCTCACTTGGGACAATCTCTCTAAAAAAAAGGTATGATCAGACCAAACATATGCATTCTATGTGGATTGACGGAAGAAACAATATATCATCTATTGGTTACTTGTCATTTCACAAAAACTATGTTGTTGTTTGTTGTTCGTTATTTAAGCTGTATAGATTATTGGTCGGGGAGCACTTTAGCATATTTATTTTTATCCTGGAAAGAAAATGTGCGTAGTTGGAAGTCCCTACCATGTTTTATTACTTGGGAATTATGGAAAGGAAGGAACAAAAAAATTTCAAAGTGTTACTCCAGTGGCTCTTATTATCTGCTATAGGGGAATGGATGCTTTCAAAGAGCTCTCAGTGGAATAGGAAAATGGACCTTTGCTTTCATTAAAAGATTTCCCTGTGGCTCATATCCCAATTGGTAAACAGTGAGGGTTTTTTTATGAATCCTCACTACAGGATTCCACTTCTTGTGGAGTTGGTGTCGTTCTATTTTTGGATCATGATAGATTTTATAAACTTCAAATGAGATGTGGATATGGTTCCAACACAATGGGTGAGATGTTATCTTTATGGATCCTCCTTCATTTCTCATTAATTCATGGTTTGGATATCATACATGTTTTGGTCGATTTAAAGGTTATCATTGAATGGGATTTGAATGTTCATGGAATCAAATCACCTTTCAACATGGCTAAAACGGACCAAAATGATAATTAACCCCTTCAAGGATATATTTTTTCTCGCATATTTCCCAGAAGCATAATCAGTTGGTTGATCTGCTTTCCAAGAAGGCCCATCTGGTGGTGGAGGGTTTTAATTTCTTTAAGCTCTGGGATAAAGGTTCCCTTTCTTCAGAGGCTCGTATTAGACCTTTCAATCTTGATCTCTAGTGGCATTGGATTGTTTTTTGATGTTGTCCATGGATCATTTCCCTTAGCTACAATTGTTCTTTGAACTACGGATTGGCACAGTTATGGTCTTTACTTTTCTTTCTTCTAGCTATGGATCTTGTATTTTGTGTTTTTTTGGATTTTTGGATCAATGTATCGCCTCTAGTCGACTCTTATCTTTGTACTACTTTTTACATATATTTCAATAAAATATAGATTTGTAATGCCCAAAGAGACGACTGGGATAAAAAAAATTAAATTGTATTATGGGAATATCACATGACTTGTAAGAAATTGACATACTAAACTCCATTTCTAACAAAAGAAAATTTATTACTATTAGAAAGGAATATTTATTAAGTGTTACTCCTGTGGCTCTTATTATCTGCTACATGGGAATGGTTGCTTTCAAAGAGCTCTCAGTTGAATAGGAAAATGGACCTTCCCTTTCATTAAAATATTTCCCTATGGCTCATATCCCAATTGGTAAACAATGAGGGTTTTTTTTTATGGATCCTCGCTACAGGATTCCATTTCTTGTGGAGCTGGTGTCATTCTATTTTTTGTATCATGATAGATTTTATAAACTTTAGATGAGACGTGGATATGGTTCCAACACAATGGGTGAGATGTTATCTTTGTGGCTTTTCCTTCATTTTTCAGTAATTCATGGTTTGGATAGCATATGTGTTTTCAGAGATTTAAAGGTTATCATTGAATGGGATTTGAATGTTCATGGAATCAACAACATTCACCTTTCAGCATGGCTAAAACGGACCAAAATGCTAATTAACCACTTCAAGGATATTTGTTCTCGCGTATTTTCCGAAAGTATAATTAGTTGGTTGATCTACTTTCCAAGAAGGCCCATCTGGCGTTGGAG
Organism: Pseudotsuga menziesii; assembly: GCA_001517045.1. NCBI lineage: Eukaryota > Viridiplantae > Streptophyta > Pinopsida > Pinales > Pinaceae > Pseudotsuga > Pseudotsuga menziesii. The sequence continues at coordinate 194,546 of LPNX010740664.1, read as the reverse complement.
GGTTTTTATTTATTTTTTATCTTTGGGATAAAGGTTCCCTTTCTTCGTAGATTAGTATTCATACCTTTCAGTTTTGATCTCTGGTGGTATTGGGTGGTTTTTTTTATGTTGTCCGTGGATTATTTTTCTTGGCTACAATTGTACATTGAACTATAGATTGGCACAATTCTAGTCTCTACTTTTCTTTCTTCTGGCTATGGATCTTATATCTTGTGTTTTTTTGGTTTTTTGGATCAATGTATCACCTTTGGCATGCTCTAATCTTTGTACTAGTTTTACATAATACTTCAATAAAATATAGTTTTTTCCTACTTTTTATGGGAAAAAACAAAAAGTTATGTCGAAGAAGAAGAAAAAAGAACATAAAAGTAAAGTATATTTTGGTCTTAAAAGAATGGAGAAAGAAGGCTTATTCCATTGTTTTCCCTTGGTCTAATCCACCACCGCGCCTTGTCAATGGACGACAGGTGGTACTCAAGCTGGCAACGCACTTTTCTCACTAGCAAGGAGAGGTGCTAGCACTTATTTCCTTCTTGCAACATGTGGTGCCCCTCAACACCGCTTGTTACCCTTTTTCAACGTGTGGTGCTCGAATTAAAAAGGTAAAAAGAAGTATTTTCGAGAATATTCTCGAAGGAAACTTCATGGAACCTCATCTCTAACAATCTGGATAGGTGGAGGTCGAATTTCCCTATCCTTGGGATGATCCCAGAACCTTCTCCTTTGAATCCTCAACCCATTCTATCCATTATGGCCTTTAAATAGTGGCTTACCACTCATGGGAAAGAGGAGGAAGATTGTGTAAAAGTATCAAGACTCTGGACAAGTAATCCCAGACCTTTTTGGAGCCATTAGAGGCAAGGTTCCATTGGTAGAAGCTCCCAACACCAAGGGTTGGTTGTGATCTTTCCCTATTTGATTATTAATACAAATATTGTTTTATTTCCCATAAACACGACATATCTCATTATAATGTTTTGTTTATTGTCTTTCTCCTTGGTCATCGATATAGAAATATAGATGATATTGTTACTCTCATGTGGTATATTTCCTTTTGTGTCTATTTCATATTCATTCATCGCATAACTTAAGCACAACAAGTTCATACCTTTATATTTGCTCGTTAAAAGGTATGAGAACAATCAATTCAAGTAATCTAGACTTCTAGGGAAAGATTATTTGTATTGTAATGTGTTTTGTTCTAGATCTTAACCATTCAGACTAGGGAAACAACTTTTGTCTGCATTGGCTAAGATTTTCTGTCAACAAAAGTGGAAACCATACTGAGGATGATTCGAATTCTTGGTCCTTTATTAAGTTGAAATATTCATCTTCATTTTCAATCAATAGATCTACTTGTAATTTGACATATTTGCTTTGAAAGTGATAGATCTTCCTCTGGTCGCCTTTGATCCTTTTTGCTATTGGCTTATTGAGTCTTTCAATAGACATTTTGATTTGTATTTTGGACTCTAATTCACTTCTTCTTCGCAATTTTTATGTTTTCAAATATCACATTGGGCCACCGCACCTGGGTTGTATAAGAAGTGTGGCCACCGTTCTTTTCTTGTGTGTAACTCGTGGAGACACTGTAGTTTGTTAGTTAGCAGAGGGTGGTTCCACTACTTTGTCACTGTATACAAGATGTAGTGCTAAACAAACACCACTCTAGTGAAACCCTGCAATGCATGGTACTATATAAGATCTTACATCCCAACTTGATGTTTGATGATTTGATACATCTTTCATTTTTTTAAGGTATAACTTTGATAATTACTATGATCATCTAGATTTTGGAAGAGAGCATGTTCTTGGTTTGTTTTCTTCTCAAGAAATTGTAATTGAGTTTGTTCTTTAAAAAGCTCCATGGTCATATTTGGTTAAAGAATTGGTAGGATTAAAAAGAATTGGTTCTAGATAGGCCCCTGATCTCTGTTGTTTAGGAAAGAAAAGAAAAGATCTTTCTCCATTTCTTCTTTGTTAGCTGTAAAAGGTTTGTGTATGCTTGTATTTTACCCAAAATTAGCCCTTGGGTGCTTGCACTTGCAAATGGGTCGTTAATAACCACATCAAAACCCTAGAGGCCTCTTTCAAAGTTTGATCTTCTCCTTCTTTGAGTCTGAGTAGTAATGGCGAGGTATGATTGGAGGGATGCTTGTGTGGAATTCCATCGAATTTTAAGATATTCTTTGAAAGGGAAACATTAAAACTCTATGATCATGTTAACATAGATGGTTTACTAACAATGTCGAAACGATGGTCCAAGTCAGTTAAAATCAAATGAGATGTGGTGCAGAAAGTTAATGTCCAACATTAAACAAGGTTGTCTTTGGTGTCTTCAATAGCATAATATTTTTTTGAAGTTAGATTTTCATTTAAAATGACCTAAACTCATACTTCAAGGGAAATTGTGATTTGAGATATTACTAAAATTTCACCAATATATTATTTATACGTTTTTGGCATAATGGCTTAAACAAATAATCTTTAAAAAGTGTGTTAGATCATGGATGGTTATTTCAAAATTGTAATAACTCCTAGTCTTCCTTGTCGCCTCAATGCTTGACATAAAAGTTATTTTTAGTTGATTCCTTGTTTAAAGCACCTATGTCTAGGTATGTTACCAGGATTTTTAAGTTTGAAGAATTGCATTGTCATCTAATTTTCTTGTAAACATTATGTTAATTTTGATGTTTCATAGGATAACCTTATGTCACATCGAAGAACCAAACTCTATACCAAAGTTGTTCAAGAAGTTTCATCCAAAAATGAGATCATTGAAGAGAAGGGAGCTCCAGGACCTATATTGCAGTATGGTGATACTAAAAGCATCACGAAAGAAAAACCAAAGTACCAATGGGTGAGATATATATTCTCTTCAAGATGGAAGAGTACCACAACCTTTGTGCAGAAAGTCACGAAGAGTTGCCTACATATAATAATATTAATAGGTCAGCCCTACATAAGGTGGCACTTAGGTCCAAGTTTTTTCCTTGTGCCAAAGTTATAGGTTGGTCATTTCCGTATATGGATGCCAAAAGCATAATCATTAGAAATCTAACTAGTGAACTCATTGCTTCCTTCTAGACATCCACCCTACATTAATGCTATAAATTTTTAACTACTGATATTAGTTTTGCATCTAAGTGGATTGAAGCACTCAAAATTGATTACCTAGTGTTTCTCAGGAAAGTGTGGGGCCAAGGAAATAAGTTTCACGCTAGGGAATACAATGTTTTATCAAACTCAATGGTTGACACAACCTTATTGAAAAGACATGAATCTTATGAATTGATTGTATGGTGAATATGACTCTTTGCATTTCAGGATGGGATGGGTACCATTTTTTATCATATCACCTTACTTGGCACAACATCCAACTAGGTTCTCATCCTCTCGTCAAACATGGAGGATGTGGTCATGAACTAATGGGTTGGTTTAGTCTTACGAACATAAATAACGTGAATATACATAAGATAATATCAATAATAATAAATGATGATGATAATAA
>LPNX010740664.1:159955-190989 GCA_001517045.1 Pseudotsuga menziesii | reverse complement strand
GCCCTTAGTTGTAATATATTGTCTCATTCTTTCTTATACATTTTCTCAATATAATATTATTTTAAACGGATTACTTTATATTCCGGATACTTTGGATAATGTATATGTGGACGAACTTTGTTCATGTTATTTGGTATCAGAGCCTTGTTGTCTAATCCGGCCCATGGCCATTATTTTCAGATCTTGTCTAACCTGTATTTTGGCCATCCTTTCTCATAGTTTCTCTAAACCCTAGGTCTTTGACCAGAACATTAGCCTTTCACCATTTTCTCAGATACAAAGAAAGATCAGAATGAAGAAACAAAAATCAGAAATTCAGTTTAAGAAAAATCATTCCACTACAAAATTAGAACAAAGAGAATCAAATGTTTCCATAGGGGTGTCTATTTCCTCCACTGTCCCTATTTCCCAGAAACCCTGAGTGAGGCTAAGGCAAGGCGAGCATATTTTTTCAGTCAACATGAAAAATAGTCATGAAGGAAAAAACTAAAATGGCTCATGAGAATGTCAATAGCAAATTGTCCCTTGTCATGAAGAGTGGCAAGTACACTCTCAGTTACAAGACTATTGTTAAGTCTATAAATAATAACAAAGGAATATTTATTACTATTACAAATAATTTCCTTCCTCTCTGTAGATAAGAAATAGAGTAGTGTTGGATAGTTGAGCGCTTTTTTGTAGTTTTGACCATGGCCTGGTCAGTGTTGTTTATGGTTCTTGGGTCTCAAACTAGAGAGACATAACTATTTTTTATGTAAATAGTAGGATTCCTACAAGTTGTAGTGTCTCACTTCAACGTGATCTTTGTGATCTTTTTATTAAATCTCTATCTATACTTTGATTCCATGAATATATCCAATATATCTTTGTTTTCTATTGAAAAAAACCGTTGTTACATTGAGGTAATCGACCAGGTACATGTGTGTGGAAAGTGACCAAGCACGGTGATAATTCACAAGTTGCCTTGTGACCAATCATTCCCATTCAAAATCAAAATTGTGGCTAAGTTGACGAGCCACGATTCAATAACCTTGCAAGTCAACCATCATGGAAGCATACGATATAAAAACACATGACTATCCAAGAAAATTTTAAATTTTATTAAGCATACAGTCGAGAAATATAAAATAAAGATTATTACAGAAATCACATTGGTATCATTTGTGTAAGAGAAAAGTTTTCACGAGTTATTGTTACCATAAGTTTTGTCAATGGATGTGATGCGGGAAAAAATCTCAGAAAGGTGTTTCTAATTTTTGGATTGGCCTAATAGACTCCTTTGATGTTTGTGGGCAATGGATTGCTTGGGATCCTGGTAATGGAAGATCTATTCACATTGGGGATGATCCTACAATTGGAGGCCCTTCATCCTACAAGTCGTAAAGTCATTTGAAATTATTTCTGCATTCAAATGGTTGTTACACCTCGAATAATTGTAGGGATTAATGTTCCACAATTGGGTATTAATGGCCTCTTGGGGGCTGAATGGTCAAAGTATATAATCGGACTATAAAAAGGCTCTATTTTCCTTGAAGATGGTTCATATTCCCTAGAATGGACATATAATAGAAGCGTTGGTATATCGACGGCCTTTCTTGCTTACCAGTTATTGATAAAGGAGATCTTTTTTATCGGAAATGGTGGCATAATTTGATATGGTCTTATCAGGTTCCATTAAAAATTGTTATTTTCACTTGGATTACTCTAGACAATCGTCTTCTCACTTGGGACAAGCTCTGTAAAAGAGGAATGATCAGACTAAATCTATGCATTCTATGTGGATCGATAGAAGAAACAATCTATCATCTATTGGTTACTTGTCATTTCACAAAAACTATGTGGTTATTTGTTGTTCGTTTTTTAAGTTGCATAGATTGTTGGTCGGGGAGCACTTTAGCGGATTGTCTTTTATCCTGGAAAGAAAGCGTTGGTCAGGAAGGAGTTGATATGAAAATTGATAATATTATTATTTAATATTATTTTAACCTTAGAATTAAGTTAAGGAGAAAAAATTTATAGTGAAGAAGATATAAGTTTCATACTCATATTTTGCGGGAAAAAAAATTGACGAAAATAAAATGGATTTTAACGATAAGAAGGAAGGAAGATTTCCTCGTACTTTTACAGCATGTATGAATATCTATGCCTTATTAAAACTTAATGGGATTATTCAAGGAAAGAATATTACTATCTCTATTTGTACATCCATTAAGAAAAATCACATTAACATTGACTTCGTGAACCAATTAATAATGTCAGAATCAAATATAATTGAAAATGAAACATGCTTCTCCGACGGAAAATATGAAGTCAAGTATCTACAACCATCTATTGATCATTTAAAATTTATAGCTCAATTCAATGTCATATCAATATTTGAAAATGAACTTGATAGAGTTCTAGGTTCACCTTGGGTACAAATTGTAGGTACCTTCATCTTAAACATGGAGAAGGAGTTTGTAGTGTTTCCCTATAAAAGGAATATGATGGAATTTAAAGACATTACTATGAAGTTAGATTCAATAGTACCCTCATCAAAATATTGAAAGACATATCAAAGGTGATGCTTCAAGAAAATCAATGGTCAGTAAAGATACAAAAAGAATACAACGAAGTTATTACAAATAAAAATGAAGAAATTTCTCGTATAAAAGATCACAGTAAAAAAACTACTTACTTAGATTAAGAAGTCAAAGGATACAAAACAATGTGTTCAGAAGTTGGAACAAGAGAATCAAGATCTCAAAAAGAAGTTAGAAAAAAAAGGAAGAATGTTCAAGCTTAATGATCCTTAATCAAGGATTTTTAGAGCAAATCAAAGGATTAAAAGAGAAGGCAGAGAATCAAGACACAAAAAATATTGAACAATTAGAAAATTAAGAGTTTATGTGCTTAAAGAATCAAAATCAAGGCCTACTTACACAAATCAAGAATCTTAAAGATGATAGTAAATCTTTGGAAATAAAATTAGGGTAAACTATCATAAAAGAAGCACCGAAGTCTTCAAAAGTAATAATACAAGTTGTGGAAAAAGGAACAAATAAATATCTAATCGACATCACAGCTAACAAAGATAAAAAGTTAGTTGAATAAAGGACATATACGAATGTTGGAGCACAAAATATGGGAACTCCAAGTTTATGTACTAATAGAAGTTCATTGATCAACCAAGCAACATCAATGTGTGAAGAAAATCATATACTAAAATTAAACCAAGAAAACACTGCAATCATGAAAAGGGAATTTTTTTTATAAGAACTCCTTATCGACATACAAATCATAAAAGCATACATCTTAAACAATAAAAGTATCAATATCCCTTAAATCGGTAACAACTAAATTATCATCCAAAAAATATTGTTCCAATGCAATTAAGTCTCGTGATAACAGTTCATCTTGGAAGTGAAACGTTCCTCATATAATTTAATTACGATGGTCTGATCCTTTTACAACTCAACATTTTTTCTCAATACTAAGAGATTCATATCGTCTCATATCATCATCTATGATAGAACAAAGAACGATGTGACGACATCACAAGCAAGAGTAAAGATGTAAATCATTCAACATCAATATGATTTTAGGACAAAGCATTTCTAAAGTTGAAGGAAATATTATGAACCTAAATAACATAAATATACATAAGATAATATCAATAATAATTAATGAAGAGACATAATGAAAATATGTGTCTTATCGAAAATACATGACAATTAATGAAAGGGAATTTTGTCTAGATATATATAATGGGACCTCAATTGTAATCTATCATCTCATTCATTCTTATGCATTTACTCGAAATATTGTCTTTTAAATGGATTACTTTATATTCCTAATATTTTGGATAATTTATGTGTGAACGAACTTTGTACGTGTCATTTAACCAAACAACAATATGATTTTCTTATGTCCTCTTATTTGATAGATGCATCATACACCTTAATAACTCCCTCGTCATGGGATGGATGTGGAATCATGCAGAACCACCTATACATGTCTATTTTCAAGCCTTATGGGAACAAAAAATACACCAGCCTCTACAAGCATATTTGTGAGGAATTCACCATGTTGTTGTATACAATTATAAATAAGCACGTGGCTAAATGCATGACTGACGAAGAAACTGAATAAGTTATGAAGTTGGGGGATTGGTTTTTTATGGAAGGAGGAACATACTTACACATCTACAAAGGATCATAACCCCCTTTCATACTATCCAAGTATTTCACAAATCACATGATTTTGAGAGAAATCGCTATACAGACCTTTATAAATGGAATTAGGTCCACTCTATCCAAGGCCAAGAAATATTTGTGGCCACCTCTATCGATAATCATAAGAGCGTACAGAAATACCAAATCCTTTATCCAAAGAAGTCAAAGAATTTATTAAAGACTTAAACTTCTTTCACCTTGGCAAAGAAAACTTTTGGAGGAACGACAATAAGAAGAAACTATTAAGTCATTGCGCATTACTAAAATTCACCTAGCCTTATACGAATGATATCTTTTTCGAGGAATAAATATTTAAAAGGGGAAAAACCCTCAAGGAAGTGGCTAGGAGAATGAAGAACGAAAAAGGTTCAGCTACAAAAAAGACTAGTTGTTGGCATTGACTTCTCTTCGATCCAGGTTTAATTTCTCCTTTGCACACAAAAAATCCCAATATATCGGCCCGACGGAGTAAGGCTCAGTTGACAGCACCTGCAACGTAGATGCAATATCACCCAATATATCTTTCTATGGGTAACTACAAGAGCCAGGTTTCTGTAGTTGGGTGGGGGATTTCTCATCTCTTAGTATTCCACCAAGGTGCTCAACCGAAGCTGGTGGTTGGGGTCTTTATACTTATTATGCATGGTTAAGTTGTGACACAACTCACCCTTTGGCAGTTATTATAACAATAAATACGATGTGGCATAGATACATTCAATAATTAAAGTGTGACAGATGCATACAAACTTATTCATAAGAAAATATATAAACATTCACTCACAGAAACATATATATGTGCCCTAGACAGATTTATTATTCACACATTTGACATAGTGTCTAATGTGGAAACCCATCTGGGAAAAGCTACAAAGGTGTTCTTCATCTGGCATGAGAAATATATGGCGTCCTTTCGTCTACGCACTAAGCTGCAGACTCTATTCTATATCTTTCATCCTTATCTATACAGAATTATTCTCCCCTCATGCTCTCTAGTCTTCTGTTGCTATTCTTTCTCTACTTAACTCTACTGACGATCCACACACAACCTGGATCGACTTAACCTCTCCTACACTTATGTGCACACAGCTACAAATTATTTTACTCCTCTCTACGACTCAACACACTTAGAAAACTAACCGACAACTCAACTTACAGAACCTAACACATGACCCAGAGCTAACTAACCAGGATCTAACCCACATACAGCTTGGGTTACTCATTTTATAGACTCTTACATGTTGCTCTCAGTTGACTTCATACAGTTATCCAACAAGTTTTCTTTCCTATTCTATCGTGACATGTCAATATGCACTAATATGCCAACTTATAAAGACACTTTCATATTTGCGGATTCTGCCGACTTTATCTAACCTCATACCCACGATGTTTCCAAACTGTCTCTTTCTGGTAGTTGTGCCGATGCACGTCTTCTGACATGTTTTATTCCATCGCATATTTCCTTATCGCATCCCTTCCTATTGTCGCAGCTTCCTCTGAGACTGATTTTTTCCTTAGCTCCTTTTTATTTTCCTGCTTTTGTTCCTCCTCTCTCACATCTTTCTCCCTTACTACTTCTTCTACCTTGTCCTTCCTTATGTGACTACTTCTGTCACAACTCTTTTTTCCTTCTTGCGACCTGAATGTTTTCATACTTAGGCAGAATTATAACTAAATTTTTCATATCTTTCCTTAGGCCCAACAGGCCCCCAACACTCACATGTGGATTATCTTGAGCCACACAAAGTTATTCTTCCATTTCTTGACTTATGTCGACGTTACCTTGAAAATCATGCAATATTTTCACTACTTTCTCTACCTCATGTTGCACATATTCCTTTATTTTCTTCAACTTCTCCACATGGTCAGAAATGACAGGATCTGGCATTACCTTTTCTGCTCATTCTACTGCTTAGTGGACCTTCTAATGTACAGGCTGAATAATGCAAGTAATTCTTTCAGGTTCAGTCTGTAATTCTGTGACTTTTTCAGTTCTTTCCTACTATTGTGTGCGCATCACCTTAACCTGTTGTTGCGTGAGCATCACTTTAACCTGTTGCTACTATTTATTCATTTATGTGGTCTTAGCCATTTTTTCTGATAAGGGCAGTTGTTTCATCACATTCTTCATTTGGTTCATATTTACCTCAACCGTGCACGGCTCCTATGAAAGTTTCTCTAATTATGTGTCATCTATCAATTCTTCCCAAGCCTAAGAGACTTGGTCGATAGCCTTAGAACATAATGCTTTTTCCTCTTCTATCTTCTTCGCAACTTCAGTTGCTGCTTGTCATCGCACCTCCAACACCTCTGGGGGTGTGCTTGGTTTTATCTGTGCTTCGCGTTCTATGACATTTTTGCGAAGGTTGTCTGCTATCTCTCCAATTCGAATGACCTTGGCCTCCACAAACATGTCTTCCATAATTCCCACGTCATTAAAGTTTGTGCATGCAAGAGTTACAGCCTTGTAGAGCCTAATCCTGTTTTCTTCCCACGTTTTTGCTTTTTGCTCTCTCCTATATTGTTGTCTTCATTTTATTAACACTTTTGTTTACTATCTTCACCTTCTTAATCAATGTGCATTTTGTTACTTTCATTTCTACAACTGCGACATTATGTATTGCATATACCTCAGTCATGTGCATCTTCAAAAATTCTATTGTTATCTGCCCTATGATTTTGGCCACATCATTGAATTCTGGGGTTCCTAGATCAAGTACTTCTCTTGACACTTGCACTCTGATTGGTGGAACTGGCATTCGCATCTCATTTTGTTGCTCTTCGGAAGGTCAAGGTACATCTTGTGACTTAGTTCTCTGAGGCGTATAGTCTACTTCAATTCTAACCTCTTCAACAGTTGTGCAAAGTGTTTTTAGTAGATCAGTAATACTGATTGTTATCTCTCTTTGTCACTTATCTATTTTCTGAAAACTTGTCTGCGCAACTTCTTCCAGTGCTTCAGTTAACAACATGAATTCTTCCCCATCAATGTTGACTATATTAGCGACTTTTTAAGCCTTTATTTTGTTTCTCTTAGACTCTCCCTAGTCTCTTTCTTCCTAGTTCCTCTTGTCTCCAACGGCTGGATTCGTGGCAGTTGAGCTCGAGCCACTCTGGGTCGGATCAGGATTTTGTGCATCTTCCTGTGGATCCTCTTGTTGATATTTATGTTGCTGCAATGGTGCGTTATTCTGGTCCAAGTATTCATCTACTATTTGGTGTCTGGAATAGGGACACACCATTGTTTCGGCCATTCTTGGACAATGGATCCACTTCTTCTTCAGTCAATGAAAACTGTGTCACCAACCATTGCCGTTATGGGTCTTGTCGTGACTGTATCATAACATAATGTGGGTCAATCTAAAACTTAATAATTTGGCAGAACCTCTTAATAGTGTCATCCGTAAGTCTTGTCTGCTTCCGCACCTAATTCCTCGGGGCCTCTCTGTGCATAAAAAAATTGATATTATTATCTCAATGCCTATCTTTTTTATCTTTTGTGAACCAGAGATTCTGGTATCTGGATCCTTTGCAGTGAATTGGAAAATCTTCTGCTTGGTAGTTTGGTGGGTCTGACTAGAAAATAAATGAAATCAAAATCAACAAGCATGAATAGTGGAAATTCTTACCATCTTCCTGCGACTTAGCTGTGTCTGCTAACAATTCATTCCGCAGGAATTGCGACCAGTTAATCTGAACTCCCTCCACTCAGAGTTCGACTAGTGCAGCCGTACCCGCAGTACACTAGTTCGATTGCATCTTGCACAACATTTTGTAGGCCAATACCTTCATACCAAAGCGAACAATAAATTCATTAATTGAAGAGATTAGGAACCCTATGTTGTCCCTAGTCAAGTCATACTTTTCCTTAACCCTTGTTGTCATTGTTGTGTCCTAGTCTTTTCATAAATATGGTGTTGTATCTATACCTGCTAGCGAGAGCCCTGTGCTCATTGCTATAAGCTCGACACATAGAGTGTACTTCATCTGTCCAAAGGTATCCTCCATGAAATGATACTAACAACTGTCGGACAAAGGTATTCACCTATACGCTTCCGCCAAAGTGTGGCATGTATAGTAATAACAATAGTTTGGACTGTCCTAGTCCTCTCGCCCATTCCATTGGATCCAAGCACTTTAGTGAAACTGGTGTGTCCTGCACAATTAGCATATAATTTTTTTTGTCCAAATATTTATGTTTTTTCGTATCGTGGTTGATGAAGGATGACTTCTGCAGGTTCGGCAAAATGTTCTTCAGCACCTTAAATCCTTCTAGCACTGTGGGTTCTACCAGCGAGGCTCGTGACTTGGTTGTAATTTTGACCTTTGGTGCATCTGCGCGTCTTGGTGGAATGTATGGTGGCAACAATTTTATAGTTTCTTATTCTTCATCCTCCTTGCGTATTGGTGGCAGTGTTGGTGGTGTCGTTGCTTTTCCTTTTCACTTTCTATTGCATGTGCGCTTTCCACATGAAGTTCTTGAGGGACCTTGTAGGTCTGCACTTGATTTTCCTGATGGCCTGACTGGAACTTGTTCAGCAACTGGAGCAGCATGTTGCTTTGGTGGGACATATCCTGTAGTATATTACATGATTATTGTGGGTGATGCAGTCACAACTTGGAATTGAACAATTGTACTAGCGCTAGAGATCGAAATGACCATGCTTTGAACAAATTGCTTCAGCTCTTGAAGTTGCAGACAACAATCGCTCTTCTCTCATGCAAACATAATGAAATGAACTTGGGAGCGAAGCTTAATAGCATGCAATAGGTTTCCATGGTTGTTCTTCACATGTGCTGGCAATCAATAGAAATGAATTCATCCTTTCAGTCGACACATGGGTGGATCATCTGAATAATTAAGGAAAATTCTATGCATGTCGTCAATTAGCTGGCACATCAAGTGGCATTTATTTCCATAAAGATGGATGTGACCAAAAAGCATGCTACCAAAATCCCTCATACTTTTCAAATTAATGACATCGAGTTACCATATATGTGACTCTTGTATTTCCTGTGACAGCATCGCACTCCTTGCGACATGTTTTCTGCCTTTCAAAGATTCCCTTTCGTGTGACTGAATAAGTCTCTTCGCCTTGAATTTCTAGTCTTCTCCAGACACCAAGTCCGCGACACTTCTCTTTTTACGGCGACAGACTAGCGGTCTGCGACCAGGAAAACTTTTCCTCTCTTTCTTTCTTTCTCTTCTCTTGTTTTTTTTATTTGACCAAGTCGCTACTATCGTGATACGGCTTCAGTAGACTTCCATTCACCAATCCTATGACTTCTGTTCTATATAAATTTTTCAATTTCACTACTCCTCTGTTAGTGATCTTCTTGATGATATACGGTCCTAACCAATGTGTTTTCAACTTCCCTCGATGCTTGAAAAAATTGTTTTCATACATAAGAACAAGTCCTTCGACCTCAAAGTGCTTTCTCTTAATGTATCGATCATGCCATACTTTTTTCCTTTGTTTTTCAACATTTTAATGAAAGCCTGTGACAAAGCGTTCTTCTTCTAGTCGCACAAGTTGCAACAATCTTTCTTTGAAAGTATCGACATCTGTCATTTCTATGATCGCGACAATACTTAAGCTCGGGACAATATACTCAAAATGAAATGGAGTTTGGCCTGTCAATTTCTTGCAAGTCGTGCGACATGCCCATAATACTGCTGAATTTTTCTATCCCAGTCATCTCTTTGGGCATTATAAATATTTGTCAATGTGTTTTCTAGAATTTTGTTAAAGGCTTCAACAAATGCATTTGCTTGAGGGTGATAAGGTGTTGTCCTTCTATGTTGAATCTAGAATTCCTCCATGAGTTCTACAATCAACTGGTTGACAAAATGTATACCTTCATCACTTATGAAAATATTTGGGCATCCAAATTGTGTCACAACATTCTCAAATAAAAACTTTGTAGCGGTCGCAACAACACAATCCTTTACTGGAGCTACTTTGTCCCATTTGGTTAGGTAATCAATCGCAGTAATAATATAGCATGCACCAGTGCACTTTCCTGTCGGACAGATAGGACCCACAAAATCAATGGCCCATTTGTCAAATTCATACAAAATTATTTGAGGTACTAATGGAATTTTGTTGCATCAAGACAACTTTCTAGTCCTTTGGCAAACATCACAGTTGTGACAATGAGCACGGGCATCCGCATGCATGGTGAGCCACCATAATCCTGCTTGCAAGATTTTTCGCAATGTATCTTTTCCTGCATGGTGGCATCCTACAACACCAACATGTGCTTCATTTAATATCAACAGGCGCTTGTTCTCCGAAACATAGAGACAAAGAACCTCATCAGGACCCATTTTATACAATTGTCCAGCGATCAACTGGAAATCCACAGCTCACACAACCAATTGTTTCTTATGCGCAATGGTGAATTCAACTGGCACATAACCCATACTAAAAAATGTATGATATCTTTATAATGATCATCAAAGATGGTTATCGCAAACAGTTGTGCATCAAGGAGATTATCGTCTAGGTTATTAGGCTCTTCACCGCTTTCTACCCTTCAAAGATGGTCTGGTCCCAAATTCAATCAGTCGAGTTTAACAATCATTTCAAAATCAAATTCTTGGAAAGGAGAATCCATCGAAAAATATCCCCCCTGGCTTATTGACTATGTATTTCAATGCGGAATGGTCAGTATGCATCTTTAAATGTCAACCCAGTAAATAATGTATGAATTTCTGCAGCACGTATACCATCACTAAACCTTCTCTTTTCATCGTGGTATAATTTTTCTCTGCAGTTAATAATGGCATGATCGATCAATCCTTCACCAGGATGCATCACCACCATGCCGAGCGTGACAAACGATGCGTCGACATGAACATGAAACTCCTTTTTCCATTTTGGAAATACAACTATTGGTGTAGTAGACATCTTATTTTTCAATGTGTCCAGACTCTCTTGGAAGCTCTTTGTCCATTGAAACTTAGTATCTTTTTTCAAAATATTTTCCATCAGAGCAGTCACCTCCACATATCCTTTGATAAATTTTATGTAGTATCGAGTGTGTCCCAGTGTTTCTCTCAACTGTTTAACTATATTAGGTGGTGGAAGGTTGAGAGTTATCACAATTTTGGTCGGGTCGACCAAAATTCCATCGCGACATACCACAAGGCCCAACAGAGCTCCAAATGGGGTGCAAAAGATACATTTCTTCAAGTTTAGTGAAATTTGATATTGGCGACAACGTTCCACCATCATTCTAAGGCTCTCAGTATGGTATTTTATGATCCCAAATAAGTCCAATCATCCAAGTAGACTTCAAGAAAGTTGTGTATGAAATATTTAAAGGAAACTACCACAATTTTGGAAAAAATCGTAGGAGCATTCTTAAGTCCAAAGGGCATCACCATATATTGGAAACATCCCCACTCCATCGTAAAGATAGTCTTGTGTCGGTCTTCCTTTGCAATCCTGATCTAATGGTAACCAAAAAATCCATCAGTGAAGGGGTACATTCCCTGCCCTCCAACACTCTCCAGTACTTCATCTGTAAATGGAGCCAGAAACAGGTCATGTAAGCAAGAATCATTCAATTTTCTCAGGTCGACACAAATTCTTACTCCGCCTGAGGTTTTTTTATCCTGGACTACTATCAAACTAATCCATTCTAATTCCTCGATAGGTTCTATAACACCTTCCCCTAGAATTCGATCTAATTCATCCTTGACCTTTGCCTTTGTATCGTGGATTCAATCGGTATGGTCATTGCTTGACCAGTTTTTCATTGGGACTCAAAGGTATTTCCAATTCGTTGAGATCTGGCTATTCCCTTCATTTCTGAAAATCTAGTAGGGAACATATCTTGAAACTCATGCACTAAATCAGTGATCTTTCTTACAGTCTCTTCATTCCAATAATCTCCAATATTGGCGAACTTTGGATTTTCAGGGAAGCCAATATTAACTTTCTTGATTTATAGTGGACTCAAAAATTGGTCACTAGAAATACCAAATCCGTCCACTGCACACGTACCCTCCAAATAAGGTATGTTTATGTCAAGCGGGTCATCATCATCTGGTTCTCTTGTCACATTGTAGCATTCCACCAATGGTGGATTATTGTGATGAATTGATGGAAATTTGTCGCTGCGACAGGGATTTCTTCAGATATCTTATTTTTCATTACTTGCAGTGCAACATCGATTGTTGGATGATCATCTGCGAACTTGAATGTATGTGTGAAACTAGTGGATAGTTCTTCCCACCCAATATTTCCTCGTTGGATTTCAACAGATGTATACGAATTCCTTGGTTTCATATCCAATGTATGTATGAAGTGATGAACCCATTCTTGTCGCAGATATTCTAGCCATGTCATGCGACAATGCTCAATATGTTCGACCAAATGTGTCAATCCGGTATACTTGCGACTAGTATAACTAATATATTCTCCAAATATGATCTCCAACAATATTCTACATTGCGTCCATTCAGAGATAGATTTTTTATGTGTACCCACCATCTAGCTGGCATAGCTTTCACCAAAAAGTCCAAGGCAGACAATCACCGTGATTCTGTAACTTTTGCTTCAAATTCTATCAGAAAGGACGTAAGCTTAGGCAAGCCTTCATATGTAGGTAGTTTGCTTGCCTTAGCTCCTACGCATTGCACATATCTTGTAATTCTTGTGCATCTTCTCATGGAAACTTCATGCAGCCGATTCTTCCAATTTTCGAATGCTTCACCTGAATTGGATGTACAGGAGCTAACACTCCACCAACTCAAATTTCCATCAATTGTTGGATTTATATAGGCATCTCTTGAATTTATGATAGTATATAGGTTATCTAAGAAATCACCTTTCCCTTCACTATTCACTGGCTCGACATATCTGTGTCCTTCGAGCGGATCAATTGGTGTGACCACCCTTATCTCTAAGTTTTCAAATGATAAGATTATTTTCTTAAAATTGATCACGGTCTGTATTTATTTTCCAGTCGATCCCCAAAAGTGTAGGATATGGGTTTGTATCATCGACTATGTCGATCACTTCAAAGTTTTCATATGTTCTCACGCCTTCTACCTCAACAGGTACTTGAGTTAGTCGGCCAATGGGTAGAACTTTTGACTGATTTGTTAGCCTTAGTTGAATGGGAGACCAATCCAGTCACAGCTTGTTCATGCTTTCCCATGTCTTCCTTGTCAAGATATTAGCATCAGAGCCCGGATCTAAAATGATATAATCCATATCATAGTCTCCTATCTGCGTAGGAATTCACAACTTGCGACCAGTTTTTTATTTTTTCTTGACATGGTTAACTCTTATTTCAGGTCGCAACTCTTCTGGAGTATCTTATATGAGTGTTGTCAATTCTGCGACAACATCTTTATAATGGATTAGCGCTAAGCAACTTTTTAAAAATGATTTTATCTTACTAACCTTTATCGTCGGTTGCTTTCGGAGTATTTGATCGAATCTTTCGGGAATCTCTCTTACTTGTCCAAATGTCAACGCTTGATTTATGTCGACAAATTCTAGTCAAACGTCTAAGAATACTTTCTTCTCTTTCTGAACGTCAAATGATACTTTCTTTTGTGTCGTCGATTGCACCTGCAGTTGTCCATGTTGTGCGCCTTGGTATGCTCCAATCGCAGCACCTCCCCTTGTGATGAAAACAATGCTTACTTCTCCTGGATTGGCAGAAATCATCTGATAGTCCAAACAAATGCACTTACACAATGATAGTTGATCCACACAAATTATACAGCCAAAAAACTTATCTTTAAACCATGCATTTGCTTACCTTCTATGTGGGAGGACAAGGTTAAATAATACAAAAGTTCAAGAGTGGAGGACATTATAACCATTAGGTTGATGTATCTTCATTAAAACATTAATTTTAAATAACTCCACCTTTAGTTACCTAAAAGAGAAGGTGAAAACATACAAACTATACAAAAGTTTTAATATTTAATGGCTTAGGTCTCTCTAGCCCAAATACAAAATGCAGTAGTAAAATCTCTTGTCATACATCAAAATAGAATTCTAGAATTGGACAAAAATATAGAAAAACTAATACATCAAAATAGCATTCTAGAATTGGACAAAAATATAGAACAAATAAAATAAACCAACACATGATGGTCCTTTTCAAGAGTTAATGAATTGACATTAGGTAGTTCCACTACAACATCTTTTTATCCTTTTTAATGTTGATTTTTTATAACGTGGAGGTCACACTATGTTCTAATGGTATGAAGAGATTTTCCAATGATTGCAATGTTCATTGTCTTCGTCCCTAGGATGAAACATGCATGATGACAAGAGACCACATATATACATGAGAGAAGCGATCACCTTGTCACTAATATTGCAAAATGAAATTGGGTGGTAGTTTTGAATTTCATCAAGTCTTTCATCTAGGTAATAGTACCACAAAAGTAGCATTTATTAAGGAATGAATCTCACTTGTATTCAATTTCAAATATGATGTAGAGAAAAAAGAGTAATTGGTTCCCCTGCTAATGTCATAAATAATTCAATCCTTAGTCCACCAAGTTAGGAGACCTATCATATGGGAACAAGTGGATGATTTTCTTAGTCTCTTCCAAGGTTCTTTTTAGCCATTTGCAGTTGCACAAAGGAAGCGGCTTAACTTTGTCAAAGACGGTTAAACACATCAATTCCCTTCTCTAACTGTGAGGTTGAGCCCTCTATGTCTCTTGATATCAATTAGTTGTTTTCACTCTAATTCATTGTTTTCCCCATGGGAGGTATTTAGGTTGGTTGTATAGGATCTCTGTAGGATGTACTTAACAAAAAAATATTGAAAGAAATGTGTTTTATGCCCCTCTTCATCCTACTACAAACAAGCATGTTTCTTATATTTGTCCATGTCTCCCTAGTTTAAGACATCCAATCAAGATCAGCTAGTGTTTCTCTCCTTTAGCACTAATGTCAAACAAAATTGCTCTACAATGTAACATTATATATTGTTATGCCAACAAGTATTCCATGTAGTATCTTGTCTCTTACCACCCAATTTATTGATTTTAATTCATTTTGTTCTTTAGAATCCTACTTATATGTATATATTTCTATTTTTGGAGATATAACTCAAGATTGGAGACAATCTTTGTTCTTAAAAAGGTTTCTATTGAATTTGAAAATAACTTAATTTGTCCTAGATAGAACAAGTCCCTTGGGGAAGCAACAAAACCAAATCATATAGTGACCAAAAAAGTGTACCATGAGCAATGAGGTGATTGGGCTCGTATTAATGCAAAGCCTTGAGTTCAAAACACCCCAAAGCAAGTGCAAATGATCCAAAGCGTAAGTCCTAGGTGACTTTGACAACATAGATACACCCCTCATAGTGTGACAACTTAGCAACAAAGTTTCTATAAAGAGTGTTGTCGGTGCTTTCACATTCCAACAGGTGAAAATGGGGTTTTATCGGAATATAGAAGCCAAGGTAGAAGGCACACAAGAGAGTGTCTCTTGCAGCACTGGTGTGTGGGATGGTGTAATAAATGCAGGTGAACCCTAGTAAAATATGAGCCAAACTATGTGACTGGAAATATAAATTAAGGTGCAAAGATTGAATGAGTCGTAAATGAAAAAGTAGGAAATGTAAATGTTTCTCTGTAAAATATGCAGAGTAAACCATGAAAAGTAACAATAAAAGGTGACTGTGAATATCAATCGTAAGAGTAGAAACCTTGCACGATAAAACTATAACCCATTCAAACAACATGCAATAGAAATAAATGGTTTTTCTTTCATTATTTGGAATGAATAAGGCTTTACAACTGGTTTCAAGTTAACTCAAATGATAATGGGCCCTTGTAGTTGTGCATTAAATTGTGCTAATGGTCTCCGATTATAACTGATTCTCCACTTCAAGACTCTATGGGTATCGAACTCAACAAGAGTTCCAACCTCCAATTGTGGCTAGGTTTTTTGGATTAAAAATGACTAAGTGTCAGAAAGGAGAAGGGAACTTGTTTCTGTCTCAAATGAGGGCATCCAACCTTCTATTTATAGGAATTTTGACCAGCTGTAAACTTGCCCTTGGTTTTGGGTGCCCCATGGTATCGTTCCATGTTTTTGAGATTGGTAACTTTGCCCTTGGTTTTGGGTGCCCCATGGTATTGTTCTATGGTTTTTATATTGGTAATGTTTCCCTTGGTTTTGGGAACCCCATGGTATTATTCCATGGCTTTGATATTTTCCCACTCTTTTTAATTTTCAAATTTATTTCCCCTTTTTTATTTTATTTTTGTATTTTGGGAAATATTTTCTTATTTTTATGTGTGAAAATAAGTATTTTTGTCAAATATGGGAAACAAAATAGTTTTTTTGGGTTGGTGAAGGCCAAAACTTGGGAAATGGTGTATATGGATGATATAGCTAAGGGGGATGAGATAGGTGATCAATGTTTGGGTGTTAACAGATTGCCCCCTGATGTGTGTGGGAAACCCACCTACTAGGAACCCTCCTATTGGGAACTAACCTACAAAGAACCCTCCCATTGGAAACCCACCTATTGGGAACCCTCCCATTGGAAACCCACCCAACAAGAACCTCCCTTCTAGAAACCCCCCCATCGGGGATGTCATAACGATGAACCCATACACATCCTTTCAAGGGGAAGGCCGGTGAAGATCCCTAGAACCACATCATGTCTTTCCACCTGTGGTGTTTTTCGTGTTTAATTTAGAAAATATTAGGATCCTCATGCCTAAATGAATTCACTATGAAAGAAGGTTGTAGGAGATAAAAGCAATTCGGTGTAAACTGATCAAACATTCATGGTAAAAATTGAACAACCAGGAGACAAAATTGGTCATCATAACATTACATGAGTTATCATTAACCTATTTGTAATACAATGGTGATACAATAGGGAGAATTGGAATGGCATAGGTAGGATTTGAATTCACCAACTTGGACTGACTCTAGTGCTAACTCAATGTGGGAAAATCACCACTAGAGACTCAGTAATGCAACTCCAGACAACTGAATTAGTTCATACCCAGTTAACTAATCAAGGTAGGTGAGAAAATGTGCCCATCCTCCCTTAAATCATGCAAAGTGGTGCTATACTAACTGAATATGAATTAACTGATGGGAATCTGTGCATAAATGAACACATTTGAACACTCACTAGGGTCAACTATTGGTGACTGCTAGTGGCTCTCTGTGTGGGTTCCTAAATTATAGGGATTGGTCTCTATAGCTCCTAAATTCATGCAAACTAATGCATCAAGTGTTAGGTGGGCCCCAGATGAGTTCCCCATGACACTAGTGAGGTGGCAATAACCTCCTAAGATAGGAAAAGAAAATTAGACTATGGTGGTCAAGGGAAGATTAATCAATTAATCCTAACACTTTGAACTCCATAATCAATGACTCAGTTATACTATGTCTCCTTGAGAGGACCTTCACTGGCGTTTCCACCAAGTGGTACATTGACCAGCCACATGGCACACACTCCACCTTCGCATCACTAGCCTCCACGTTCTTGCAATTCTTCTAGTTGCTCATACAATACGATGCCAATGCAGAAATCCTTTTGTCTTGTCACCAAAACACTACTACACATATCACAGACCATATCCATGAATGGCGTAGATGATGTAGTTTGTGCAAAATCAAGTTAGACAATAGGATATTCCTTTACTAGTTTTTAAAGTCGTTGATCCCATCCATAACTAAGGATGTTGCCTCTGAACACCTACAGACAAAGGAAGAGGCTATCCTCAATTCCCAATAGTTCAACTTGATTTACAACTAGTCAGGTTATCTATATACCATTTTTCTAGATGCACCTCACAGTGATGTCGCTCGCAAATATCCATTGGGGAATCTCATGCAGCAGATGGTGTTATTGGTTCAGTCAAATCCATACTTCCACCTTATCCTCACATCCCTCCCATAGCGACTCCTTCATACGATCATCCATCCAGCTCCAGTGTACCAATTATGGGGCATTTCCCTATCCCGGGTTATGGCCTTGATCTTTCTCGACCAACCTCCAATTATGGAGCGACACCTTCCTATGTGCCCTTGGCCTCGGTTCCTCAAGCCCATGGATTGGCCTACCCATGGCATACTTACAGGAAACCCCTGAAGGGTATGCCCCAACCTCAGAAACCAACCCTTATTATCCTTTCCCAAACCTCTCTTCATCCACCACTACATCAACACCCCCTCAAGATCCTCCCGAACCACAACGACAAGAGTATGCTTAGCAGAACCACCCCCAACAACCAAAACGCCCAACAAAACAAAATATGAGGTTAGAATCGCGAGAATAACCAATGCCAAGGAGGGGGTGAACCACCTCCTAACCCTCAAGGTAACAATGGTTCTAATCCTGCGATTCAAGACCCTAAACAACCTCCACAACAAGGACAGAACACGCAGTTGCGAACCAACCACCCTTGTTCCTTCTGCAACATTTACATACACTACACTCACCATTTCCCTCATTTAGCTAAAGCTCTCCATATTTTGGATGAAGCTAACCATCGTGATACTACCATTTCCCCTCGGGTGAAGCTTCCTCCACCTCAATCGCCCCAGCCTCCTATGGTATTGTAAAACCCTTTTCCTACTCAAGGGGTAGTCACAACCCAACTAACGACATAGTATGTCGCATTGTCCAACCAACCCACTGAGTCAGGTGTTCAATACTTATTTACCTTATTGTCATTTCCTTCATTGACTACCGTCTCCCTAGGTGTCTTCCAGAAATCCCCTATGACTGCCACATTTTCGACATTACCGCCACCTTTGGAAACGATCCATATATCATACCTTTGCACCCTTCCATATGATATACAGTGGCCCAACAACCTCCCCAACAACAACCACAACCGCAACTGATGCCAACATCCACCTCAAATCCACTACCCAGTAACCAATGGGGAGCCACAACTATTTAGAAGATACATTTAATGTTCTCGCCCTCATGAATCATGAGCACACCCATTATGGCAACCCTCAACTTGCCAGGGCTAACCTTGGGCATTCCAGTTTGGTACCTTACACCCCCTAACCCTCCTCTCACTCCACAGGTTGTTTTGACATCAGTTCAGCCTATTATTACTGCCAACAACCCACCACCTGGCATTCCCTCGATTTTTGAAACACCTAAGGCTACCCCTCATCTATTAAATTTTCATATGCTTAGCTAAGACATCATTATTTCATTTCATTTTCATAACAAAAGCATATAAACAGGATCACTGAAAGATAGACAAGCACAACCATACAAAAGGAACACAAAGATTTATCCTGGGAAAACCCTAAAGGGAAAAACCCAGCAAAAGCTTCCTCAATATAGATGCCCAAAAAGATAAAAGATAAAACCAGCAAGGATATCAAAGCCTGATCCTCCTCCTTCTCCAGCTACTTCTCTTCTCCACTAATGCGCTACACAAGTGAGTGTGTGTCTCAAATGAGGAGAGCTACACCTCTATTTATATTCATCCGTTCACTTCAATTAACTCATCCGACATGTAGGCTTGAGTTAATCATGTAGGCTCGAGTTACACATGTAGGCTCAAGTAACCACACTGGGGTGTTAATGACCCACCTTTACAATTAGAGGGGACAACCTCATGACTCTTATTAGTTCTTCCGATTAGAAGCATTGGGGTACAAGATAATACAAGTGGTTCTCCCAATAGGACCATCGGGGACCAAAAAAGATACATATAGAATATTCTTTGAATTTACAATATTTCAACACTCCCCCTTAACGAGAAGGGTATTCTACAACAACATCAACAACAACAATAGTAGGAGAGAGATAGAGGACATCATCAGCATCGTCAGGGTAACACATCTATAAATCATTGGAAGCTTTTCAACATTATGTAGTCTCCATCTTCAATCTTCAGTCTTCATCATCATTAATACTTTGACTGCTTCGATCAGCAACATCTTCAACACTTTGACCTTTCGATCAGCAACATCATCTTCAGCACTTTGACCTTTCGATCAGCAACATCATCTTCAACACTTTGACCTTTCGATCAGCATCATCTTCAGCACTTTGACCTTTCGATCAGCAACATCATTTTCAGCACTTTGACCTTCATATCAGCAACATCATCTTCAACACTTTGACCTTTCGATCAGCAACAACATCATCATCATACTCTGATCTTTCAATTAGACTCATCATTATCATCAACCTATGATCTTTCGATCAGAACCATCATCAATCGAACATCATCATACTCTAACATCAACTCATCATCATATTCTGATCTTTCGATCAGTACGTCATCATCATCATACTTTGATAATATGACATCATCATCATCATATTCTGATCTTTCGATCAGTACGTCATCATCATCATACTTTGATAATATGACATCATCATCATCAGGATCTCATCATCATCATATTCTGATCTTTCGATCAGAAACATCATCATCATCATCACATTCTGATCTTTCGATCAGAAAACATCATCATCATCAGCAACATCATAATCATAAGCAACTTCTGATCTTTCGATCAAAAAACATCATCATCATCATATTCTGATCTTTCGTTCAGAGAACATCATCATCAGCAACTTCTGATCTTTCGATCAGAGAAACATCATCATCATCATATTCTGATCTTTCGATCAGAGAACATCATCATCGTCAGCAACAGCATCATCATCATATTCTGATCTTTCGATCAGAGAACATCATCATCGTCAGCAACAGCATCATCATCATATTCTGATCTTTCGATCAGAGAACATCATCATCATCATCATATTCTGATCTTTCAATCAGAGAACATCATCATCATCAGTAACTTCTGATATTTTGATCAAAGAACATCATCATCATCAGCAACATCTGATCTTTCGATCAGAAACATCATCATCATCATAAAAACATCAACATCATCAAAACATCAACATCATCCTTCCTTTCGGAATTACGGGATTTAGGTCTTTACGGAGTTACCAATGATCCTTCCTTTTGGAATTATGGGATTTAGGTCTTTATGGAGTTACTAAGATCCTTCCTTTCGGAATTACGAGATTTAGGTCTTTACGGAGTTACTAACGATCCTTCCTTTCGGAATTACGGGATCAACACATTTGTGGAACTCAGACAATCCTTCCTATTGGAATTACGGGATCAATTCAATGATCATTCCTTTCGGAATTACGGGATTTAGGTCTTTACGGAGTTACTAACGATCCTTCCTTTCGGAATTACGGGATCAACACAGATGTAGAACTCAGAAAATCCTTCCTATTGGAATTACAGGATCAACACATCTGTGGAACTTAGACAATCCTTCCTCTAGGAATTACGGGATCAACACATGTTCTCAAGTACCAAAGTCACTGGATCCGTTCTGAACCGAAGTTCAAGGATGATACAATCCTACCACATTCATGGGGACTGAGATCTCTAGATACATTTTGAACCGAGGTTCAAGGATGATGCAATCCTACCACATTCACGGGGGCCGAGACCTCCGGATACATTTTGAACCGAAGTTCAAGGATGATGCAATCCCACCACATTCACGAAGACCGAAGTCACCGGATCTATTTTGGACAGATGTCCCAGGATGATACAATCCTACCACATTCATGGGGACCGAGATCTCTGGATACATTTTGAACCAAAGTTCAGGGATGATGCAATCCCACCACATTCACGAAGACCGAAGTCACCGGATCTATTTTGGACAGATGTCCCAGGATGATACAATCCCTCTTCATTCTCGAGGACCAAGGTCACAGGATCACTTTAGGGCAAGTGTCCAGGGATGATACAATCCCACTGCAACATCACTACTCCCCCTTTTGGGGAAGGTCTTTCTGAACCACACCAAGCTTGTCTCGAAAGTGTTCGAACTTTACCCGAGACAGAGGTTTTGTCAGCGCATCATCATCTAAACCATCTTCATCTACATCTTCAGTATGTGAATACTGAACTATCACCATCTGTATCTCCAGTATGTGAGTACTGAAAGCATCATCAGGTCACCATCATCTGCATCTATAGTATGTAAATACTGAAACATCATCATCTGCATCTTTATCTTGAATGTAGAAATACCGGATTTCTATGTGTTACGATGGAACACAGGGTTCTCTGTTATCACAATTCTTGTTATCACATAGAATCAATGTAGTATCCATCTTCAGTTCAAAGAGACCTGATATCAGCTTCCGAAGCCATATGGCTTCACAACTTAGCAGAGAAATCTGCTATGTATTCTTCTTCAGCCATGCTACGAGAAACACTGGACTGTTTCCTGCTAAACCATGAACTCATAACAGACCCCAAACAAAAGCATCTACCTAATGTGCTTTTCCTGTCTGAGATACTTCCAGCCCAATCTGCATCTGCGTAGCCATACAATCTATACTCATGGCTACCATCATAATATAAACCAAAGTCTATAGTCCCTTTCAGATATCTCATCACATGCTTGTAGTTACTAGGTGAACCTGTCTTGGTTGAACAAGATATTGACTTAAGGTGTTCACAGCAAAACAAATGTATGGTCTGGTATTTGTTAAGTACATCAATGACCCAATGATCTGTTTGTAATGAGTCATATCCACTAACTCTAATGAGTCATCAGCTAACAGTTTCAGGTTGGAGTCCATGGGTGTGGCCATGACTTTGCATTCCAACATATTGAATCTCTTCAATATCTCTACCGCATACTTTCCTTGGTTGAGAAAGATTTCTTCTGAACTTTGCCATACTTCCAGACCTAGGAAATAATGCATTAACCCAAGGTCTTTCATCTCAAATTCTTCTGCTAGTTTCTTCTTGCTTTCCATGATCTATTTCTCATTTCCTGTCAAGGATAAGTCATCCACATATAATAACAGGATGACAAGTTCATCTTCTACAACCTTGAGATAAAGGTTAGGATCAACTTTACTCTTGGTAAATCCCATGCTCGACAAGAAACTATCTATTCTTCCATACCGAGCTCTGGGAGATTGCTTCAGGCCATAGAGGGCCTTCTTCAACTTGCATACGTGATTCCATCTGGCTTCAACTTCAAATCCTCGTGACTATTCAATGTAAAACTCTTTCTCAATCATACTATTAAGGAAGGCTTGTCTTTACCTCACCATGGAAGAAACTACCATGATAGTTCTGAAGGAAGTGTACCTTACTTCCTGGAGTAAGTGTCTCTTCAGAATTAATTCCCTTTGAAAGAAACCTCTGGCCACAAATCTTGCTTTATACTTCTCGATACTTCCGTCGGCTGCATGCTCTATTTTGTGTATCCATTTGGAGGATACAATACTCTTTCCTTCCGGTTTGGGAACTATATCCCATACATCATTCTAGTATTCTTTCATCATAACATCTTCCATGAGTTCGTCTTGCCAGATCATCAACATATCCTAGTCTTCTGCATTCAACTTTGAAGGTTGGAACCCACTTTACTCTTGGTAAAGTCTCGATCCATCAAGAAGCTGTCCATCATGTCGTACCGTGTCGAACTCGGATATCTTCTGTAGTCACTCCCCCTGAAGTGGAGTATTATATTCCTTCTTCATTCTGTACAGGTGGTTCTATGCTTGATATATACTGGTCAATAGAGTATGTCATGCCATAGTCTATTCTTTCTGAGGCAAATCATGAACCTTTCTTTGTACACTTGTTCTTGTAGATCCATATGGAGAATACTATGTACTTCCCTTTATGTCTCGAAATCATATCGTATACATCATTCCCCGTGATCAATTGTTATTCTTTGATCATGGTTTCTTTTATAGCATTATTTTCTTCATCTTGAGTTATCTCTCATACCCATGGTGGTCTTCATCCTTTGAGGTGGATCTACCGCTCTCTGAAGCTCTTTCTTCCGTCATGGTGTCTCTGACCCTGGGAGCTTCAGATTCATGTTTATTGAATTGTCATCACTTGTTCTTCGGAACAAGTCTCGTCCTTCTTTTCTTGTAGGAGGTTGTATAGGACCTTTCCTACAATTCAAACGTACCAGTTGCATGGTTAGAACTATTTCATAAAACATATGCATAACGACAAATTCTTATGCATCATGCAACTATTTAGCCAATACAACATTCATCCATATTTCACAGAAACTTTCTAGATGCCTTCCATCTCTATCATGACATCATTGAGATTGTGCACTAATCCAATATGTCAGCAAAGAGGTTTGATAAGTAGCACTGGAGAGTTGTATAGCGCCATGAGCTACTTACCCATCACATGCATATTAGTAGTATTAATGTAAACAATCTATCATGCATAATACATCAACTGAATACAATCAAATGTATAACAAAACAATATCATGAAATGGCAATTGAATACTTATCTTTTATTTATTTCATGGGTAGACTCCATCTTGATCATTCTGCTTTATCATCTTCTTCATTCATGAAATCATCATTTCTTATCCAAATGATAAGATGAATAAGAGGTTCTTCAAGAATTGAGTTTTTGTTTTTCATATTCCTCATCGCTTGAGGGATCTTCTTTGAATAGTGAGAGCTTGATCTTCAATTGCTCCCATCTTCTTCTTCTCTTCTTATTAGTTGAGCTAAAAGTAATCACTTACTTCTGGCATACATTCTTCACATGAATGAATCCCATGATCCTAGGAGGCCATTCAAGGTGGCTATCACCACTTCTGCATACTTCTTCTTCTACCGCTTCATGTTGTTTTGCATTCTGGATCTTCACATTCTTCAACTGTTTTCTCAAAGCCATCTTCTGATTTAAGTTCTTATCTTCAAATAGCTTGATCAAGGAATCAAACATCTTCGGTGTCTTTAGGGAAGACACTTGTGGTATAAGTTGATCCATGATTGAATCAACAATGATCTTCTTGGCCTTGATCAAGTTCTTCTTGTGTAAGTCTTTGAGGCTCATCTCCCTCTAGAACTAGAACCTCTCTACTCATGTAGGTGTCCAATTCATTTTCTTTAGAGAGATCAAATACTTCCATGCTTGGAAGTTTTCAACTTCACCAAAATTATCATCAAGCTGATGTGATAGATCATTTTGAAATGAGAACCTCAAATGCAAATAGCAAAAGATTAGATCTTACCGATTTGAGGTGTTCGTCCTGCTTCCGGAGCTAGCTGATCTAGGGTTTGTCAGAGAAACCCTAATTTTCAAAACTTGGAATCTTTCAGATCTGATTGGATAGAAATATAGATCTCTTCAAATGGAGCTGTCCAATGTAGTCCTTTTCTGAAATTAGTGGAGGGAAGCTCCCGGAACAAGAAGCCCTAGTTTTCCAATTTCTTCTACAGAAATGTCTGTTACCGTTTCTGTGATATCTCCGAAATTACTGCTCCCCCGTGTCTGATATTTCTCAATGAGGTAAACTCGCATGTCCCTGATCCAACACCACAGGTTTCATCAGAATTGGTTTCACCAATTGGGATTTATTATCATTTTCCCAAGGTGACCTGTTACAAGACTGTTTAGAACAGTGAAGTTGTATGGGATGCCACGTGTCACTGGTTCATCTTCAAGTTCTGAAATTCAGACCACAAAAGGTAAATTCTGTGCTCTTTCTGTAACATCTTCAGGAATTCCATTTGGACCTCTGTAGCCCAAGCTATAGCAATTTTCCCTAGGTGTCCTGTTTAGGGATGAATTCTGGAAGAGGATGGAACCCTAACTTGGAGGGATCATATCTCCTAGCATATAGCGAATCTGAGGCTGAAGTTTGGATACAGTGTTCATCAGGATTTTATCTTTGGTTTCTGCAATTTTCAGCTCCTGAACCATCGCCAATATTGGGATATAGCAAATATACCAAAACTTAGCAGTTTTAGTATTTAGGGTTTTTCTAGATCGAGGTCAAACTAGGGTTTGACTTTCCCGGAGTTTCACCCAACCAAATTTCTTGATCCAGGTCTCTAAACTTCGATTTTGATGAGGAGAACAATCGTATTCTGGGCTCACTCAAAAATTCTTCTTCTATAGAAAGCCTTAATTTTTCGCACCAAAACTGAAAATGCTCGGAATCGAATTCCGCTTCGACAGAAAGATGCGCCCTTCAATGGAGAGTCAGTCTAGCCTTCTTTTCTTGATCGATCATGGATAGAGACCCAAAAAAAAATAAGAATCCATAGATTCTTTAGCTGCACAATGTCTTCTTTCAGGGTGGCTCTGATACCATGTTAAATTTTCATATGCTTAACTAAGACATCAGCATTTCATTTCATTTTCATAACAAAAGCATATAAACAGGATCACTGAAAGATAGACAAGCACAACCATACAAAAGGAACACAAAGATTTATCCTGGGAAAACCCTAAAGGGAAAAACCCAGCAAAAGCTTCCTCAACATAGATGCCCAAAAAGATAAAAGATAAAACTAGCAAGGAGATCAAAGCCTGATCCTCCTCCTTCTCCAGCGACTTCTCTTCTCCACTAATGCGCTACACAAGTGAGTGTGTGTCTCAAATGAGGAGAGATACACCTCTATTTATATTCATCCATTCACTTCAATTAACTCATCTGACATGTAGGCTCCAGTTAATCATGTAGGCTCGAGTTACACATGTAGGCTCAAGTAACCACACTGGGGTGCTAATGACCCACCTTTACAATTAGAGGGGACAACCTCATGACTCTTATTAGTTCTTCCGATTAGAAGCATCGAGGTACAAGATAATACAAGTGGTTCTCCCAATAGGACCATCGGGGACCACAAAAGATACATATAGAATATTCTTCGAAGTTACAATATTTCAACATCATCCGGCCCTTAGAAACCCCCTTCCTCCTCCCAAGAAGAAGGCACAGGGAAACCCTTCCAATACAAATAAGAGTAAGGTCGTGAGTACACCTTCCTCTACTTCAACTCGAACACCACCCCCCTATGCATTGTGTGACGTCACGGGTCATTCTTCCCAGAACTGTCCATAGTTTCCTATCCTATGATGAAAATAACATTCCTATGGTCTAGGTCCCTAACCCCAACCAACCCAAGAACAAGTCTTTGTGAATAAACCACACATGCACAATCTGCGGACTTTACGGTCACTACTCCCATCATTCCACTGAATTAGTCGAATACCGCTCTAATTTGGCTAACCTATGCAATATCTCTTTGGAATCCAAGAGTACCGTTGTATAAGAGATTTATCCCCTAGAATATTCTTTGAACAAGGTTAACACCATTTATATTATCTTGGCGAGTGATTCTCTGTCTGCGTC
This sequence comes from Pseudotsuga menziesii, assembly GCA_001517045.1. NCBI lineage: Eukaryota > Viridiplantae > Streptophyta > Pinopsida > Pinales > Pinaceae > Pseudotsuga > Pseudotsuga menziesii. Next base: position 163,571 of record LPNX010740664.1, on the reverse strand, counting down.
ACCAACCCCTATAAAGCCTTTTAATCTGACTACTTGAGTATTCCACGTCGACGAAGAAATCCTTGAGGCCTTGACCGAGCCTGAATTTCCTTGGGATGACATGCACCACCATGCATAATTTATCCCTGACGCACCGCTCACACCAACATCATACCAGTTTAGCGTGGAATCCAAAAACTTCCTTCCTCACTGCAATGTCAATTGGTTCAAACATCCAATCCCGGTGCCTGATGCCTTTGAAAAAAGCAACATGACCAACATCTCACCTACCATTCAAGTTGATATTTTCTTCAATCCCAGGGTCATGGAATCGATCACACTAGGGGAATCTTGCACCCCAAAAGAGGTTGCTGCATACAAATCCCTTTTCCAAGAATTCTGTAATATCTTTGCTTGGTGATGCAATGAGATGCCTAGTCTTGACCCGTCCATTGAACATTGGATCGACACATGGCCTGACATTATGCCCGTTCGACATAATCAATGACCGATACACCCATCAAAAGCACCGACTATCAAAGTTGAGATCAAAAAATTGCACCAAGATGGTTTCATTTACCCAGTTGCCTACACAACATGGGTTTCATGCAACCTCATCCTGGTGAACAAGAAACAAGGCACATCTGTGTCTACACTAATTTCCGTGATATGAATTTGGCTGGTCCCAAAGACAATTTCTCGACACCATTTATTGATCAGTTCATTGATTCCTATGTGGGCCGAAGTTCTATCTTTCATAAATGGATTTTCTGGATACAATCAAATTCATATCCGAAAGGAAGACCAATACAAAACTGCTTTCACAACCCCTTGGGGCACATTCGCATATTGAGTCATGCCATTAGTTTTGAAAAACCTTGGAGGCACCTTCCAGTGAGCGATGACCTTTTGTTTTCATGACTTGGGATACATTGTCCTCATTTACTTGAACGACCTCAAGGATCGATCCAAGAAGTGTTTCCAACATTTAGAAGATCGTCGAAAAGTCTTCCTTCGATGTCGGAAGTATAATATCCGTCTAAACCCACTCAAGTGTGTGTTCTATGTACCTTTCAAGCGATTGTTGGGATTCACTGTTTCCCATAAGGGCATTACTATTGACCCATTCAAGGTGCAAGACATCCTTGACCTTCAACCACCACACACTTTGCGCTAGCAACAAAGACTTCAGGGTAGGGCCAATTTCCTACGTCGTTTTATCCCAGATTATGCCACCAAATTCCATGGTTTTTTACACCTGCTTCATACCAACATTCCATTGGTCTGGGATGACCAAGCATAAGCCACAATTGATTCTTTGAAGGAAGCTCTTACTTCTTCCCCCTTGATCTCACCACCTAATTTCATGAAGGATTTTATCCTTTACATTTCTACGTTTGAGCATGCCATCACATGTGTTTTAGTCCAGGAAGACGATGCTCGCCAGGAGCATGTCATGTACTATGTCAATCAGACGTTATCCAATCACCCACTGCGATCTCCCCACGAGGAAAGGATGGCCCTTGTCGTCGTCTTTTCGATCCAAAAATTGCACCATTACATTCTGATGAGTCGAACTGTAGTTGTTGTCGATTCCAACCCAATGGTCTACCTCTTGAGTCGTTGCCTCATCCAAGGTCATGTAGCCAAGTGGATCGTTATCCTTCAAGAGTACGACCTGGAGTTTGTTACCCCAAAAAGCACCAAGGCACTGACTTTGTCTCAATTAATGACCGATATCCCATCCCCGTCCACGTCACCTCCACATTCGGTCACTTTTCTTGACAAGCACATGTTCATTGTATCTTCAAACAACCCATGATATAGGGACATCGTTGTTTACTTATGGACTCAGAAATTCGTCCCTAACCTCAATCGCAATGATCGACATCACATCGGATACCAATATTCTCGATATCTCCTCATCAGTGATGTCCTTTACCGATGCAACATTGAGATTATTCTACGTCAACATCTCACCCGTGACGAGGTTGAACAGGTTATGAACGACTGCCATAATGGAGCTTGTGGTGGTCACCTCTTCGGTATGGAAACTTCACATAAAATCATTTGCGTCAGTTATTTCTATCCAACTCTATTACTGATTACAATACGGCAATCAAACATTGCCACAATTGCCAGTTATTTGCCCCAAAGGCATGAACACCTCCTACGCCACTTCATCATGTCGTCACGTTCGGTCCATTCTGCAAATGGACCATTGACTTCATGGAATGAAATCCCACCTTGGCGGGTGACCATAATTACATCATTGTGGCCATTAACTACCTTACCAAATGGGTCAAGGCCATGCCCACTTATAATTGCAAAGCTGCCATCTCAACCCGATTCTTTTTTAACCATGTTATTGCATGTTTCAGAGTTCCCCGAGAACTTGTCTCTGATCACGGCAAACACTTCGAGGAAAACATTTGGGAATAAATCTCAACCATTTTGAAGTTCGAACACTCTAGTACTCTTCGTCTTATTACCCCCAAGGTAATGGCCAAGTTGAGGCAGTCAATAAAATCCTCAAAACCATGCTACAACGAGTGCTCCACAAGCATAAATCCAATTGGAATCACATGTTATTTTCAACTTTATGGGCTTACCGCATACCCACTAAGACAGTTATCAGCTTCACCCCATTCCATTTGGTCCATGGATTTGAGTATGTTCTCCCCATTGAATGCCAAATCCTCTCTTTGCACCTGGTCGTCGAACTCCTACCCGACATTTCTCCCTTAGAGCAGCGTTTGCTCTCCCTTGAACAAGAAAATGAAGATTGTTATGCCACCATATATATGGTCGAAGTTGGAAAGCATAGATCCAAAGCTCATTAGGATGTGTATGTTTGTCCCTATGTGTTTAAAGAAGGTGACCTTGTCCTCGTTTACGACCAAGCCAATGATAAACATGGAAAATAAAAGTTTGAGCGCATGTGGCAGGGTCCATATGTTGTGCACCAATTCCTAGGTAAGGGGCATACTTCATCACCGACTCAAAAGGACGCTTGTTGAGAAACCCCTGCAATGAGTTGTACCTCAAGTGATTCTATCCCTAGCAGGACCAAACCCATTTGTTCGATTTGTACATTTTTCACCTTTCGTTGTTTTTCACCTTTTTCCACCAAGAGCCTCATAGTTTGTTGCTTTGATTGATCTTAGATGGATCCCATGCCTTTAGTTCATCTCGGTTTCTTTAACGATGCCATTAGATGGTCTTCGAGTCTCGCCTCGGTTTCCTAGGCCATATACTCCCCTTCACATGACTTGCTTAACCTGGATGTAGTATGTCTTGGAGTAGCCACCAATAACCAGGTCGAGTACGATACAATGATTGGTTTCCTGACTGCTTCCATTCACTTGGGTATCCTAGACCTTGAGTTTTTTCTAGAATATTAGTTGCTCGTCGCCCAGTTGAACAACATGTATCGGGTATGTGATCCTACCCTTTTTAGAAAGTTCACACATGCTAAACAATTGGTTAGACAATTTGACTTCATTTCATTTACACATGTCTCAAGACATTACAATAGTGTTGCAAATCATATGGCCAATGACATCCTAGAGTGGCATATCAATCATCGCATTTAGTACATTCATATGCATTTTCATAGTATTTGCATCCACATGTT